>CM053564.1:7149093-7182722 GCA_028646485.1 Cryptoprocta ferox | reverse complement strand
CCCCCCCCCCCCCCCCCCGCCTCAGCAGCTAATGCCTCGGGGCACTGGGTGGCTCAGTCGCTTAGGCATCCAGCTCTTGATTTCAGCTCAGGTCAGGATCTCACAGTTCATGGGTTCGAGCGCCAAGTAGGGCTCTGTGCTGACAGCATGGAGCCTGCTTGGGATTCTCTCTCCCCATCTCTCTGCTCCTCCCCCACTCAGGCTCATGCATATGACCCCTCTCTCTCTCTCTCTCTCTCTCTCCCCCTCCCCCTCCAATAAATAAATGAATAAACTTAAAAACTGCAGCCTCTGTTCTTCAGTTAAAACCTCTTGCCAACCGACCTGCCTCTGGGAACAGCCCCCAGGTGCCTGCGGGGCCCTCCCAGGTCACGGGAAGAGGAAGAGCAAGCCACCCCGGGAAGAGCTGCGTGTCCCCGAGGCCCCGTGGCAGAGAGGTCACCCCAGAGGCGCACCAGGATGGTAGTGCTGGGTCTTCTGAAATAAGACAAAATAGAACAAGACGCTGGAAACCTGTCAGCGGTGCACCGTGTCCTGTTCCTAGAAGACCCTTCACGGTCGTGCCCCCGTTCACCTTGCCAACCCCTTCAGGTGCCCCCTCACCCCCTCTCCCGGTGCCCTGCATTCCCCAGCTGCACCGCCTCACCTCTGCCTTCAGGCTTCTCTGTATCTGTCTGCTGCACCCAGGGGGCCCCCACCCTCACCCCCTTCGCTGTGCCGCTCCTGTCAGGTCTGAGATTACACACCACCTCCTCCAGGCAGGCTTCCCCACCGCACAGAGACTCAGCCCTGTACTCCCAGAGAACGCCGCATGCCAGTTTTATGATTGGCCATGTGTGCGTCTCCTCCACTAGGTGAGGGGTCAGTGAGCTACCACGGGGCCATATCTGCATTGGTAAATAAAGTTTCATTGGAACACGGCCATGCCCACTCGTACATCTTCTCGAAGACTGCTTGGGCACTGTGGCAGCGGAACTAAATGGTGACAACTGACACCACGTGGCCCACAAAGCCTAAAACCTGTATTATCCGGCCCTTTGCAGGAAAAGTCCGCTGACCCTTGCACAAGGCTGTGGGCTCCTGCAGGGCAGACTCTGTTTCCTGTCCATCAGGGAACTGCCATCAGCGTCTAGAGCCAAGCCTGGAAGACAGAGGAAGCTTAATGCACGTGTGATGAGTGACCGTCCGGGTGAACGGGCAGCTCGGTTAACAGTCTGACGCCTGATTTCAGCTCAGGTCATGATCTCACAGTTCGTGAGTTCGAGCTCTGCGTCAGGCTCTGTGCTGGCGGTACAGAGCCTGCTTGGGATTCTCTCTCCCTCTCTCTCAAAAATAAACATTTTAAAAAAAAAAGAGTCAGGCTCTGTGACAATGTGACATGCTAGCACAAAAGGGACACCTTCGGTGAGATAGTACCAAACACTAAGAAATAGTCTGATAGAAGCAGAACCGGCTCAAAAGCACACACACATGTGCACACTCACCTGCTCCCAGCACAGTGAATGGCGGGTAGAGGTACACTGCAGGCTCACTTTCTAGAGACACCATACTGAGTTTGCTTAGGATAACTCCCCGCCGTGAGCCTCATGATTTTTCCTTGTTTTTTTTTTCCTTCCAGTGTCCTGAAGAACAATCAGTTGTTGAATTAAACTTGAATTTGAATACCCTAGAAATTTCAGTGAACCAGACTTTTTTTGAAGCTTGGAAGGAGGGGAAATGGAAGCAGAGCTGATATTATCTGCAAAAGGCGAGCATGGCCTGAACTCCTCAAACTGGCCACACCCCCCCCCAAAAATAAACCTTTTTCCTGGGTTGCCCTGCTGATAAAACTGAAGCTTCTCCTTCAGGAGCCAATTTGGATGTGGTTGCCTCCTTGGAGCCTTCCTTGATTCATCTCCCTAAACAGTTCCTCCCCCTTCCAAACTGTGACAGCACTTTCCTCCTCCCTGTGTTACAATCACTTCTCAAGACTTGTCTGCCTGTCTGTTTACAACACTGGACCATGAGCTACCCAGGCTGTTCATTCGCCACTACACTCCCAGGCATATATAGTAGGTGCTCAGCAAATACTGATGGAATGGTTGAAATAGGAAGTGGTTCAACCAAATGAGTGAATCGCATGGATGGATAGACCAGTGGGTAGGTGAATGCTTGAGTGGAGAAATGTAGGCTAGATGGATGGATGGATGAGTGGATGAATGGATCAATAGATGGAAGGGTAGGTGGATGGATGGACAAATAGGATTGGGTTGGTTGGGTTAGGTTGACTGGGGATGGGTTGAATTGGGTTAGTTGGGTTGGGATAGGTCGGGTTGGGTTGGGTTGATGTGAGCAGATTGACATTATGAAGGAAGTGAATGACGCCCCCGGAACCCTCCACAGTCCGTGTCCTACAGAAGGCTGTCCACACATCTACCCCGCCCCCAGACCCCCAGGCTTCTCTCCACAAGGTTTAATGTTTCCAAGCTCCAGAGCATTTCTTCCTAGCCCTCTCACTGCATCTCTCCATCACGTCCTCGTTCCTCTTCTCTAGGGGCTGCCCTGGCTCCTCCTGACTCACCAAGTCAGCTTTGCCCCTGGATACAAGAGAGCAGAGGAGACTTTGCCCCCGGGAAGCGAGCAGATGGCTAGCTTCCAGGCCCCCAGGAAGACTGGAGGGAGGCCACCTGCTCACCCATGGTGGGTCTAATTAGAGCAGATGCTTTCTTCTGTGACGTACAGAGCTTTGTTCTTCTTTCCCACCTCTTCCCCTGGAGTCATGACAGAAAGTGAGCTCTCTCAGGGACAAGGCCGCAGGTGTCTACCTCTGAAGCTTCTTCCCTGTCCTCCGATGACCTTCAGCTCCAGACTCAGCTGATCCAAAGAGGCAGCCCGTTTCTCAGGGGCCACCCCTGAAACCCCTGGACTCTGGGCAACATGGACTGGGAACCTCTGCTCTGGCCTGAGAGCACCACTTGTTAGATGGGAAGCCGGAGGGCCCGAGAGGGGAAGTGACTTACCAGGATCACCCTGTAAATCAGTGGGGACTGGAGGCTGACGTCCAACATATGTGGCCACTACGCCATCTTACCACAGTTCACACAGTTCTGTGTGATTCCCTTGGAGCCCCCTGGATGAAATTCAGCGTCGTGTCCAAGGAAGGTGTCCCTGGCAAGCTCCGCTCATATTTAGCATCAGTTGGAGCTGATTGTAGTTCTGATTCTAAGGCAAAACCATTTTTATTTCCAAGCTGCAGGAGTATCAGGTGGTATTAGTATCAGTCAATAGGGAAAAGGAACTGTCAGCAAATCATAATGGAAAGAAAAACTCTCTCTCCCTCCCGCGTGCACACACACACATGCACATACACATCTTTCTTTCATTAGCTGTAATTAGGTTGACCCAGATTGATCTGGAAAAATTTCCAGGCCCCGAATGAATTTCCTTTTTATGATTGTGAAAATCACGAGGTTTTTCAGAGAATGAAACTCCAGAGAGAAGCGGAGTGGTAGCTTTGAGGCTCCTCCAGCGACAGCAGATAGATGAGACCTTGATCAAACGCCAGGACAGCAGCCAAAGCCGGTGTTGTCCAGTCAAACAAACGTGTGGTCTGGATCCCAATCGTGTCCCCCTCTCTCGCTGTGTTACCTCGGGCCATTCACTCACCTTCCCTGAGCCTCCACTTCCAATCTTGCACACGTGCCCCATCTCAAGATTCATTCTTTGCTAAATAGCCAGAAGATTTTTCCAAAACATAAGTCAGGGCAGGCACCTGTCTGATCCAGCATCTTGCCATTCAACTTAGAATAAAACCCACGCTCCGTAATGCATCCAACAAGGACCTCCGTGACCTGACTTGTGCCTGATGACAGCTGCATGTTAGGATTGTGTTTGGCCCCATGTAACAGAAACTTAGGTATATTTGCATTACCAAATGGGGAGAGACTTTTCTCACACATCAGGAAGTGCAAGGGTGGTCTACGGAAGTTCCAAGATGCCCTTGGAGGGCCAGGCTCCTTCTATCCTCCTGTTCTGCCAGCCTCAGAAAATAAGAAGCCTCAGGGCACCTGGGCGGCTCAGTCAGTTAAGCACCTGACTTCAGCTTAGGTCATGATCTCACTGTTAGTGGGTTTGAGCCCCGCATCGGGCTCCCTGCTGGCCACTCAGAGCCTGGAGCCTGCTTTGGATTCTGTGTCTCCCTCTCTCTCTGCCCCTCTCTGCTCATGCTCTGTCTCTCTCTGTCTCTCTCTCTGTCTCTCTCTCTCTCCCTCTCTCTCTCTCTCAAAAGTAAATAAACATTAAAAAAATTTTTTAAATAAGAAGCCTCATGGTCACAAGATGGCTGCCCCACCTCTAGGCTTTGCGTCTCAGTTCCAGGCAGGAGGAAAGGAAAGAAGCAAAGGAGAAAAGGCACGTGCCGGTCAGGTCTGTCCCTTTTTATCAGGCAACATAACTCTTCCCTGATGTGCTACACATCACTGGCCAGGACTCGATCACGTCACCAGGAGCAGCTTTGAGGGAGCCTGGGAGAGGGGCACTTTGCTTCCTGAACAAGGTCAGGTTTTCTGATGAGGAAGAAAGGGGAGTTAGCTGTTGGGCCGGCTGTTCCCACTCAGTGTGCCGGTGGCAGGCAGAATTGGAAGACGGGCCCATGACCTCTGCACCCTGATGCCCACATGCTGTATGGTCTCTTCCCTTTGGGGACAGGCAGGACTTGCCTTGGCCAGCAGAACATGGCAGCGGTAAAGAGAGTTTGCCCGTGTAACTAAGGTCCCAAACCAGTTGATTTTGAGCTCCTCAAAAACTAGATCATCCTGGGTAGGCCTGACTTAATGAGGTGAAAGCCCTTAAAAGAAGGACTGGGACCTCCATGAGCAGAGACTGTCCTCAGCTGGATGAGGTGGACGGTCGTGTTGAGGAAGCCCGTATGGCAGACGGGGGCAGGGGGACCTAGGAACTTCCGACCCTAAAACCTGAGAGGTGTGTCCCACCAGCAGCCAGCAGACCAGGGCCCTAGGCCGTGCGTCCGTAAGCAAGTAGGTTCTGCCAACCACCTAAATGAGGTTGGGAGAGGATCCTTCCCCACTTGAGCCTTGAGATGAAAGTGCCATCTGGCTGACGCCCCAACGGCAGCCTGGTGGGAGCCTGGGCAGCGGACCCAGCCGAGACCTGATCAGATTTCTCACCCACTGGCCCTCAGCCAGATGCTAAGTGAGTGTGGCTGTGAGCTGCCAAGGTCGTGGTCAGGTGTTAGGAAGCAGCGGATACAAATAGAGCGCCAAACGTGCAGGTCTTTATTCCGTCGCTTGGTTTTAAGTGCAGTGGCCCCCCCTCATCCACAGGGGGTTACGTTCGTGGATGCCTGAAACCACACAGAGCGCCAAAGCCTACACATACTGTGTTTCTTCCTATACACAGATTCCCACGGTGAAGTTTAGTTTGTAAACAGGCGCAGTAAGAGATTCACAACAGCAGCTAATAATAAAGCGCGACAATTATAACTCTAGAGCGTAATACAAGTTATGTGAACATTCTCTCTCTCTCTCTCTCTCTCTCAAAACATCTGATTGTCCCGTACTCGCCCTGCTTCTCAGGACCACGTGAGGGGAGACGATGCTTACGTGATGAAAGCAGCGGAGGGAAGACGCAGGCGCTCTGACACAGCGTTAGGCCACCACCGACCTTCTGGCGATGGTCAGGACAGGGACCATCTGCTTCCAGACCACGGCTGACTGCGGGAGGCTGAAATCACAGAGACAGAAATCGCGGGTGAGGGGGGACCACCCCCACCCGTATCCCCATCTCCTTCGGGGATACACCGCTCTCTTCCAGGAGCCCTTCTCCGCTTCCCACAAAGCAATGCCCCCCCATTTCAGGCTCCAACTCAAGCCCCACCAGAGATGCCCTTTCCCTGCCCCCCACCACGCGTAACCACCTTCATCGCTCCCTGGGCCTCCCTCAGCCTCGTGGAGCCCACGACCATCTAACACTATCCTGTTACTCAGTTACTTCCTTGAGAGTGTCTGTCTCCTCCACCGGGTCGTCAGCTCCCAGAGGGAAGGGCCTCTGTTCATCCTTCCTCCCCACGGCACGTAGAACCGTGCCAGGCGCATAGTGGGCTCAGAAAAAATATAATCCCCTCTCTGTATATCCAGACTCCTGATGCAGGGCTGAGGCTGCCTGGAAACAGGACTCCCCAAGCCGCTGCAGCACAGCACACTGGCGAGTGTTCCATGGAAGGAGCAGAGGGTGCTCCTGGCTCCACATCCTCCCCGTCCTCCACGGGTCCGGCTGTGGGGTCGCCCAGAGCCTCAGCCATATCGCATCTTCCTCCCTGCACACTGGCACCGTCAGTATGTAATTCTAAAGTTCCCTCTCACAAGTACTAGCAGGGAATTTTTCAGCTAATCTCCAGTGGAAATAGAAGAATATTCTAGAAATACAAATACAGCTTTCTTGTTCCCAGATGGCCACCTTCCCCACCCCCGCCGTGTCCTCACATGGCAGAAAGGGCAGGGGCCTCGTTTATAGGGGCACTAATCCCATTCATTCCTAGTTCCTCCCAAAGGCCCACCTCCTAACACCACGGCATTAGCGATTAGGTTTCAAAGTAAGAACGTTTCAAGAAACACAAACATTGTGTCTATGGCAGCATAAATTTAGCAGAACTAAATTTTGTCTCAAGAACAAAAGTCAAGTAAGGGCATTTTTAGAACAACAAAAGCTAAAAACTTTTAACTACCAGTCGCCCAAATCAAAGACCTTCTGAAGGATGCAGTCCAGGAGGACTGAAAATGACCCCACACAGGAAGGTCTGAGGTACAAGCAGGAATGCGAGATGGGGTGGAAAGATGAATGCAGGTGAACCTAGACGGTCACTGCGTACGTAAAGGCAAAATACCTGCCTAACAAGCAGGCGTACCGAAGAGACAGCTAAAATCCTGGCGACAAAGGCACGTGGATTAGCGGGAAGGGGACTCGGGCCGGCAGAGCCCCCGGTGCTCCCGTGTTCGGGCAGGGCAGGGAGGTGGTGGCGGCCAAGACACTCACCCACGATTATCAAGTTTCAAGCGCAGAGAAAAATTTCAAAGATAATAATTTAAAGAGTAAACACAGGCTATAATTTTCATTCCCAGGAGAGAGAGAAAAGTAGTAAGAAAATTTTTTTTCAGCTTTACCAACCCGAAAAGAGAAAATTATATACAGACTCACATATAGATAGATAAATGGATTTATAGATCAATAGAAAGATAGATGATAGATAGACAGGATGGATGGATGGATGGGAGGGAGGGAAGATGGATGGATAGATATATTGGATGGATGGTGGATGGATGGGTAGGTGGATGGATGGATGGTTGGATGGATGGGTAGGTGGATGGATGGATGGTTGGATGGATGGGTAGGTGGATGGATGGATGGTTGGATGGATGGGTAGGTGGATGGATGGATGGATGGTTGGATGGATGGGTAGGTGGATGGATGGATGGTTGGATGGATGGGTAGGTGGATGGATGGATGAATGGATGGATGGGTAGGTGGATGGATGGATGAATGGATGGATGGGTAGGTAGGTAGGTAGGTAGGTAGATGATAGACCACCTGAATGGATGGATGGATGGATAGTTAAAATGAGAGAAACGAGCCCAAATATATTAATGTTCACAATGAACATAAACAGAATAACCATCCCAATTAAAGAGACTATCAGATTGGAGTGGGGGGAAATCCAGCTAGATGCTATTTACAAAAACAAACAAAACCAAAAAAATTTAAAAAACACACACACAGAAAGATGAAAGGTAAAGGGATGGAGGAAAAGGCATCAGGCAAATACTAGCAAACAAAGGTAGAGTATCCACGGTAGTCCCAGACAAAATGATCTCTAAGTGATAAAAGAAGTGATGAGGGATAGAAAGGGTCAGCACAGAATGGTAACGCTTCCCCAGGAAGATACGAGTCTAAGAGAACGAGCACCGGATCCTAACTCCAGTACGAACCTCAGCCTCTTCTCCGCCTTCCGCACAGAGAGGGTTACGCCTTGAGGCTTCGAACATGATCCACGGGCTGGCAAGCCCTGCTCAGCTCTCCGGGCACATGAGCACGAAGCAGCGGGGGTCAGAGCTGCTCCCCACACCCCGCGGTGGCGGGGGGTGAGGGCGGGGGGGCAGGCGTGGTAGGAGGCGTTCTTACTCTGCGGGCTGGGGCAGGAGCACGGAAGAAAATAAAGGAGCAAGTTCACGTTCTGAAGCCAGAGGGCCTGACGTTGCCACACCCACGTCGCTCGATTTTTTTTTCTTAGCACGTTAAGAGCAAGAGAATTCTAGCAAACAGCGACCTGATGCAATCCTTCCGTCTTTGATGGAGGAACAGGAAGCTCTCGGGGAGGTGAGGTCACTTGCCCTAAGTCACACACGTAATGTATCTCTGTATGCAAATAATCATTAATAGTCACACAGTGACCCAGGAGAGATTTGGAAAACAAATGAAGCTAATTGTTAAAATGGCACATTTCCCCTGAATAAAGAAAAACACACACACACCTCTATCAAACAGCCCCGCTAAATGAAAAATGCCCTGCCGTACATCTGCCTCCCCTCCGCAAAGGGCCAGCGAACGAGAAAGCCGTGGCACACCGTGCGCGCCATTGAGATGTCACAGCCTGCTGACTCCGGTAATTCATCACTGCACTGAAGGCATTACATATGGGAAGAGCAAAAACCTAATTCCAGCTCATTTCAATAAGAATTGATCTAAGAGTTCATTACATAAAGTCATTTTTACCAGCACACCTTGAGCGCGCTCAAATGAGGCTTCACATCTCTCCTGATAGCTGGATAAGGGGAAATCTGCATACGGCTAAGGCAAGGCCAAGTTGCAAATCCTTTGCGTCCAGCTTAACAACTGTTGGGTTTTTGTTTTTTTAATGTTGCCTTGGTTTGGGGAGATGAAGGTTAGAGAGGTCTGGGAAAGTCGAGTTTGGGGTTGTTTTTTAAAGGGATCTCAAATCCAGGTTCATTTGTCTCTAAGAGCTGTGTGACCTTAGCCGGGTAACTTTACTTCTCTGAGCCTCTATTTCTTCATCCATGAGAATATTTTTATCTCATCTGATAATAAAGAATTGGATGTAAAGCACTTAGCACAGGTTAACGTCCTTGATGAAAGGTAGCTTTTAAAAAGCTCTCCAGGGGCGCCTGGGTGGCTCAGTCCGTTAAGCATCCATTTCTTGATTTCGGTTCAGGTCATTCGTGATCTCATAGTTCATGAGTTCAAGCCCCGCATTTAGGCTCTGTGCTGACAGAGCCTCTGTCTCCCTCTCTCTCTGCCCCTCCCCTGCTCGTGTGCAAGCTCTCTCTTGCTCTCTCTCTCTCTCTCAAAATAAGTAAACATTTAAAAAATAAATAGAACGCTCTCCAAACCTGGTTCACTAGTCTGAGATACCAAGATAATACATACCTGGCCCGGGTCCTTAAAGATGAAGAATGAATGAGTGTGGATGCAGTTCCTGCTACATCCAACCACTGCCCCTGTGGGTGGGCTTGAGCGAACGCCTCCAAGATCCGGACCCACAGCCTTGTGTGGGACTGGCATCTGGACTGGGGCTCGGCTGGACCCAGGCACCCAATTCCTCTTCGATCTTCTATGAAATAGGCTTTCTGGACTCAAAGAACAGGTCTCTGGACAAATTCAGAAGTTCTCAACCTGGCTGTTCACTGGGATCATCGAGAGTGAGGGTGGGGTTCTTTTAAACACCCCGATGCCACGGGCACCTGGGTGGCTCAGTCGGCTGAGCGTCCAACTCTTGAGGCTCAGGTCATGATCCCAGGGTTGTGGACTGAGTCCTGCATCTGCCTCTGCACTGAGTACAGGGTCTGCTTGAGATTCTCTCTCTCTCTCTCTCTCTCTCTCTCTCACTCTCTCCCTCTGCCCCTTTCCTGCTTGCTCTGTCTAAAATTAAAAAAAAAAAATGCCCAGGCTGCCCCCCAAAACCAACTAAAACAGAATTTCTGGGCATGAGACTCAGATGTCAGCATTTTTCTAAGCTCCCGTGTTTCAAACATCTGGAGCTAATGGGCGGTACAGGGTACAAAATTGTGTGGATGGCTTTTCGCTACACACGCTCCCCCCAAACATCAGCTAACAGCTTGAAGGATAATAATGTGAGTCAGAATTCTCCCCCAAAACGCTTTCCAGTAACAAGGTCGCAGGGAGCTCTGCAGAAGGGGACTTGGTAGTTAACACAGGGTCCCGAGGTGGGGGTGGGGGGAACTCAGACAAAGCCCGTTCCTGGTCCCAGGGTCACTGGAGTGATGGGGAGGATGCGGTGGCCAGTCCAGGTGCGGAGAAGCCAGCAGGAAGGGGCGGGGGGAGCTGGGTCTGGGAGCTCGGGGAAGAGTGTGGGGCACAGCTGGAGCCCCTGCAGCATCTCACCCTCCCCCCCCTTCCCCCCCCCCCCGTCACACCTGAGTGCCCGGGGCACCTGGAGAAGACGGTCCAGAAAAGCAGGAGTTCACGCGCAGGGTTAGCCCGAGGGGTGCTGTTCTGAAAGATGCGAATCTGGGAGACAGAACTGACCCGGACCGGGGGTGAACCCCAGCCCTCCGGGGCCGGAAGGAGCCCCGGAGCAGCGCTCCTCAAACTTCAGTGTGCCCTGAACCCCGTGGAGATGCTGCGAAGAGTCGGGCTCAGTGGGCTGAACCGGGAGGGGGGGCGGGGCAAGACCTGCGTGCCTAACAAGCGCACCCCGGTCGCCTCCTGCTGGTCCAAGACTAGGCTGTGAGAAGTGGGGGGCCTTGGAAATCCCCACCTCCCGGCCTTGTCTCCCAAACGGGCAGTGAGACCCACTGGGTTACTATTTGGGGGTGGGGGGAGCACTGTACCAGACCCTGGGGACACTGAGCAAACCTGAGAAGTAGCTCATGTTGGAATCCCACCCCCCGATATGTGACAGGCTCTGTTCTATCCACATTGCGCCTCCTTTACTCCTCGCTCTGGCCCAGGGTTCCACCAGTGCCCCAATGTCCCCACACGATTTGGTTACCCAAGAACGCGGCAGCCTCGCTCCTGAGCCAAAACTCCCTCCCCGCCCAGAGAGGCAAGTAACGGGCCCCCTATAGGAGGACCCCAGCCCCAAATTGGTGCATCCCCCCTCCCCGCCCCAGGCTAGGCCGCCTCTCCTGGAAAATTCCAAACTTCTGCTGTGACGTTGGACCCAAGGTACAAGGAACCTGCCTAGCCGCTGGGCCGCAGGGACACCAGGGGCGCTCACACGCGTCTCCAACGGGCCTCGGTGGCACTGCGACAGCCCTTAGAAGAGACACTTGCGCGGAGCTCCTGCAATGCACATAAAGGCCCCCAAGTGAAAGGGGAGTAATTTAGTGGAGAATTTTGTGGCCGGGGCGTATTTTACAGGCATCATTTTCAGAAGCGGGTCCGGGCCGCCCGGCCCGGAGCGCCGTCCCCGCCGCGCGCGGCGATGCTGCCACCTAGTGGCGAGCGGGGGGCGGGGCGGCTGCTGCGGAAGCGAAGCGCCCAAGCCCCGGAGCGGAGCGACGAGGCAGCATCCTGCTCACACCAGTCTGGGCGGTGGCTGTTTTTAGCTGGGTCTCTCCTTCTGTGCCACTTTCATCATGGAAACCGGCTCTCTAGGCCCAAAAAAAGCTGCGACGTGCTCTGCAAAAGCTGTTCGAGGGCCAATTTTAGCTGCATTTCTTGGAATTTGGGCTCCCGGGAGGGAGGAGGGATGCGTGGTTCCCAGGAAGTTGGGCGGCTTCTGGGAACCTAGCACCTGGAGGGTGGTTCTGGCCCAGGAGGGTGGGAGACTATGGGTCCCTTGGGCTCCAGCCTCTGCACCCGGCCCTGCAAAGGAAAACGTATTTCAGGGTTTTCGAGCAGCAGCGACTGTGTCATAGGAGCTTTATCATGTGCCATCAAGAGCTTTCTTTTGCGTGGAGCATCTCAGACCCTAAGGGGAAGCAGGGAACTACGCCCATTTTACAGCTGAAAAAGCAAGGCTTGAAAAAGTCCAATGACTTGGCCAAGGTCATGAAGCTGGTAACGAGCAGAGCCATGATTTAAATTCCAGAGTCTCTGTGTTAACCCGGAACCCAAACAAAACAATGGATCAAGAGCTGAGAGTCCTGAGTTTATCCACAGTCGTTGCCAATGCACTGTGTGACCTTGAGCAAGTCAGTCAGCCTCTCTGGGTCTCCGTCTCCTCTATGGTAAAACAGGTGCAGTATTCATAGGTCCTGCTTCTCAAGGCTGGGTGAGGATCCAAAGATAAAACCTGACCTCCTTTGAGCCAGTGGTTCCATTCCCTGACCTGGGGGCCACCTGGACCCTCAGGTTCTTCCACAGTTTCCAGGAGACAGATGGAAATAAACTCAGCATGAGAAAGAGCCCCTAAAATGGGCATTGCCTTCGTTTAGTCCCTAGAGTGAAGCCTAAGGGAGCATCTGACCTGGGGCGGGCAGGTGGAGCTGAATTCATAAGGTGAGGAAGGGGGAGAAGGGAAGAGAGGCTCTGTTGGCCACACGACAAGCCAATGCCAAGTGTTAGCCTGACCCCCAAAGAAGGAGGCTTCACCAGATTGCACAGTCTCCCAAATCCCAGAGACGTCCCACACCCCCTCTCCCCCCGCCCCCTCCCTATGCAACCCAGCCCCCACTCACCTGATAACACAGAGGGGATGTTACATTAGCCCACAGCTCATAGCCTTTGTCCTGGTCCCCAGAGGTCCAAGTTCATGCCTAAGATTCTGGATAGGGCACAGGAGGGGAGGCCCTGCAACCCCACGCCAAGCCTCAAAATTGCCAAGTTGGTTTAGTATAGAGGCGGAACGGCAGGCTTACTGACAGCTGTGCGTCACCCAGCAGGACAGGGAGCGCAGCTCATCACTGGTTCCTAACTGGGGTCATATCGTCTTCCAGGGAATATCTGAAAATGTCTGGAGACCTTTTGTGCTTATCACAGCTGGCGTGGGGGGTGCTCAGCATCTGGGGGTGCTGCTAAGCCCCACACCAGAGACCTGGTGACGCCGAAGCCGCCCTGGGGCAGCTGGCCACGGCTGGCACTGGAGGAGGCTCCTGGGCAGCGGTTCGGCTGCTCACAGCCCACCTGGACAGAGACGGAGGGGATGGGGTTGGGTCTGAAGCTTTCTGTTCGACTTGTTTATTTGTTTGTTTGTTGGGAGGGAGGGGCAGAGAGAGAGGGAAACAGAATCCCAAGCAGGCTCCACGTTATCAGCGCAGAGCGCTACACGGGGCTCGATCCCACCAACTGTGAGATCATGACCTGAGCCTAAATCAAGAGTCAGACGCTCAACCAACTGAGCCACACGGGCGCCCCCTGTTCGACATTTATTTCCACTTTAGCACATCAGTCTTCCGTGTGACTTTTAATATTTTACCTGGTCACTGAGCCTCAACGCTGACCACGTCCCTGCAAGAGAAAGACCAGGGGGTGTCTCAGCCCTTCCCTGCTCCCCATCCATTCTGCGCGCAGTGGCTGAGCACCAGGTGTGTGCCCCGGGCACTGGGCCAGGTGCCCACGGCAAACGGTGGTAATTCGTTCATGTGACTGGAAGTCCATGCGAACAGTTACCAGTGGCACAACCCCAGGTGGAGCCACAACCCACCCTGAACCCCTAAAGCATAGCTCCAGAAAACAGGGGAAGGTCACCCCCCCCCCCGGGAATGACCGCATGGTGGCCCATGAAATGCCAGCACACAGAGAAGGGTCAAGGCCACTTTAGCACGCGCCCCTCGTGGAGGGCTTTCTCTGGGCTGGGGACCTTCCACAGCTGATCCTGTTTTGTCCTCACATCACCCCCTGTGAAGCAGATGTTATTATGAGCATCTGCAAGTTGGAGATAAGGAAGGTGCAGGTCCGCAGTTGAACGATTTACTCAGAGCTGCCCAACTCAGAGGTAGGAGAGCAGGACTTAAACCCACGGAGGCTGATTCCAGAAACCGCACGCTTAACAACTCCCCTGTCGGCGGACAAGAAAACTTCAAAAGCCCATTGAGGAATGAGCATTTTTAGAGCTCCGGGAACTGCCTGCGACAGAAAGTTTTCTGGCAGGAAATAAAGGATGGGCTCGGAAACATGAGATGTCAGTCTGAGCAGCTTGACCTTGACACTGGAGACCTGGAAAGGCACATCGGCTTCCTCTTGTGGTCTAACCCAACTCCTGCAAGCGCAGGGAGAAGGGTGGGGCATGCGGCTGGATAAAACCAATCCAGGACATCCGCCCTGGGCGTGGGAGTGAGGAACAACAGCGTGCACACAAATGCACACACACAGACACACACAAACATGTATATACACGTGCACATAGACATACCTCACACACGCACACATAAATGCATGCATACAGATAAGTACATGCAATAAACACCTGCATATACAAAGACCTCCACACACACAGATACATACACACACATACACACACACACCCGCATAGACAAGGGCATATGTGCACACCTGTGCAAACACACCACCCCATATACTCAGAGGCCCATGGACACACAAAACACACACTTGAGTTTATAATATACATAGACAGGGAGACAGAGACACAGAGACACAAAGGGCTCTCTACATAAGCTGCTAAGGACAAGGGAACCCCCAACTCACATCGCTTGGAATGATGACACTTTGGGGACCATTCTCCCTGCAAATAAGTCTCCTGAGTTAAAAAGAAAAAGAAAAAAGAGAAGAGAAAGAAAAAAAAAGAAAAGAGAAGAGAAGAGAAAAGGAAAGGAAAGGAAAGGAAAGGAAAGGAAAGGAAAGGAAAGGAAAGGAAAGGAAAAAGAAAAGAAAAGAAAAGAAAAAGAAAAAGAAAACAACCAAACAGGGTATTTAAAACCCGCCTCCCAACAACTTCGGCGGTACTGGCATGGGCTTTTCACATCACCATGGAAACCATGCCACCCGGCACTTGCCATCCAAAAACTTTTATGGCGTTCAAAAACATTCACGTATGTCAAAATGACATTGATCCGTTCCAGATAGGTGACCCTAACTTTGAAGGTGGTTCCAAGGACAAGGAAGACAGAACGCAGAATGACTTCGCTGGGCTGTGGGGTGAGTCACCAGGCAAAGAAGGCACTGTTGTCAGTCCATTTGGCTTCAGATTCCTGTTTTGAACGCCTCAGGCAGTCCTGCCCGTGGAAGAAGAAAAGACGCCCCAAAGGAAACAATCACCTTGTAGCTTTATAGGAAGTGCCTTTCTTTACATTGTCAGCAAATATCTCTAAAAACATATAATGGAGTTCTATTTTATTTTATGTTCCCAATCAGTTACAGCATTTTATGTTATAAAATGGGCCTTCAGAATAACTTACTGATTTACAGCATGGTGCTTTTAGGAAATATGGGTGCTCAGAGAAGTTAAGTAACCAGCCTAAGATCACACAGGAGAACCAGGATTTGAATGGAAGTCTGACCCTAAAGCTCTTGACTTTCACTGCAACGTGCCCCCACTCCCTAATTCCCCTTCCTGTGATTGCGTAGTTGATGTTGTAAGTCTCATGCAGGGCCCTTGCCTCTTCCTTTACATCCTTGAGATGCCCCCTCCCGAACTCTGCCCTTCACCCTTCCAAACTACTTGCATGTCCCTGCGCATTGTTCTCCGGGGGCGTCATAACAGAGCACCACCAGCTGGGTGGCTTAAACAGCAGAAATGTATTGCCTCACAATCCGGAGTCCAGGAGTCTAAGATCAAGGCGTCGGCAGGGTCCGGTCCTCCTGAGGCCTGGGAGGAGGAATCTTCCAGGCTTCTCCCCTGGCTTCCCGAGACCTGCTGGCCATCCTGGCGTTCCTTGGCTTGTAGGAAGTGAACCCTGGTCTCTAGTTCTGTCTTTACACGGCCACGACTGGGGTCCCAAGCTACACAGCAGCTGGCAAAGATCTTCTTGGAGCCTCAGTCCAAGAGAGTTCTTGGCGAAGCCTTCCCAGGAAGGGTCCCAGCTGGCTGCAAAGGGAGGACACCCAAACTACGTTCTTAGAGACTGACTTCCAGCACTAAAGAGCGTCTCGACACAGGTTAATGAGGCCGGATGAAAGAGCTGGGAACTCGAAGAGCGACCTCGTGGCTCTGGGGAGAGGAGCAACGCCAGTCTGCTCGCTCGCTCGCTCTCTCTCTAACTCATTCACATGCGTGCAGGCACATGCACGCACACACACACACACACACTGCCCACGCTCTGCCAACGATTTTCACCCAAGGTATGGTATGTTGCAAGCAGCTGTGAGGTATATTACCAAGTAATCTGCTGCTAATAATAAAATGCCAAATGTTGCAAATATACGTACAAGTAGATTCAAGGTTATTCCTGTGAAACATCAGCCTCGCTCACTGCATTCTGATCACGTTTCTTCCGTGGGAGAAGGAAGAATGGAATGTACAGCCAGAGCATGGATACTGGGAGGGAGGGGGTCCCCCAAGTGCTGGACTGGAAAGCCCGGGGACAGCCTCTCTGTGCCCCACGCCCTATGAGATACGCACAGAAATGTCACGCTTTCTTCTTCGTAACAGACACAGATGCACATACTGGGGGTAGGCCCTGGGGAGGAAAGGGGGTACACGTCAGGAAATCAGAAAAGATTTCCAACCTCACTAGGGATCCACAGATGCAAATTAGGAAGAGGACGCACCATTATCATCCATCCAAATGATAAAACATATTGCATTTGATTGGCAAGAGTGGAAGGGTAGAGAGTGATGTTCCCTCAAACGTGGCAGAGGGAGTGTAACTGATATGACCATTCGGCGGGCACCACAGATCTGGATGCCATTACCTTCCTGACCTCAATTCCGACTGCCCTCCCACTCTGCCCTAAAATCTCCTTAACATCACCAGGAATGCCCCTGCCTCGGGGCCTTTGCACTTGCTATTGCCTCTGCCTGGAATGATCTCTCCCAGTTTCCTGCATGGCTCATGTCCTTAAAGTCTTTAGTCACAGGCCACACATATCCTGAGCCATATTTTAATTCCCACACACATATACACACACTCTCCCCCACCCAGTCCCTCTTCCCTGCTTCTCTTTTTCCATAGCATCCACAAATCACCAGATATATGTATCTGCTGCTTTATGAATTTCTTATGCTTTATATTTTCCTTTGTTTTTGTCTGCTTTCCCCAACACACACCTCCACAGAATGTCAGCACCAAGAGGACAGGGACTTTATGATGTAACTGTTCCCGGCTGTGTCCCCCAAAGCCTGGAGGGGACCTGCCCCAGATGGGAAAGACGTATTTGTTGAAAGAATCAAGATTTATTTCTTTTAGTTTTTTTTTTTTTTTTGAGAGAGAAAGAGAGGCAGAGAAAGGGGAGAGAGAATCCTAAGCAGACCCTGGACCGTCAGCACAGAGCCCGAAGTGGGGCTTGAACTCACAAACCACAAGATCATGACCTGAGCCGAAGTCAAGACTCAGATGCAAAACTGAGGGCTGCCACCCAGGTGCCCCAAGAAAATCAAGATTTCAGATGGAGACAACCTCTGATTCCACTTTTAAGAAACAACCTGTACTCGTTTTCTATTGCTGCCTAACAAATTACCAACTTAAAACGCCTCCCGGTACCAGCTCACGGTTACACAGGTGAGAACTTCAACCTGGTGGGGCTGGAGTCCCTGCTCAGACTGGAGTCAAGGTGACTGTCCGCCTGCGTTCTCATCCGGGCCTCAGCATCCTCTTCCATACTTGTTCCTGGTCCCGGCAGGAAGCGGTCCCCGGACCCCGGCGGCCTGTCCACTGCGGGGACGCTCAGCGTCTAGAGGCCTCTCCTTTTCCTCCGACGTGGACCCTCCCTCTTCACACTAGCACGGCTCCCCCTCCTGTCCAGGCTTCCCAGGCTCCTGCTTCCTCTTCTGCTCCAGCTGGGAAACACGTGCTGCTTTAAAGGGCGCCTGCGCTCGGCTTAGGCACCTGCATAATCTTCACATCTGAACTTAACTGACTGGGGACTCGCATTATATCTGCGCGATCCCCTTCCCAGCAGCACCTAGATTAGTGTCCGAATGGCCGAGACGGTGGGAATCTGGGAGCATCTTCACGATTCTGCCGGCCGCATCATCCTAGACACTCGGTATGCAGCGGGGGATGGGGGCGTGCGTGCACACTGCGTAACTGTGTGTAACAGGAAAACATGGGGACAACCGCATGTCCGTCGGCGGGAGGCGGATGAGCTACGGTGTAGCCACACTCAGGCACGTTCTACAGCCACGGAGCAGAAGGAGGCGCGGCCACGGAACGCATCTTCCCCCGCAGAATCTGCAGAGTGGGCCCTGCCTTCTCCCGAGGTTCAAGCACCAGCCCTGCAGAAAGGCCGCCTGAGTGAGTCACCGCTTCCCAGCTGTGGGAGCCGGGCGATGTTCAGACCTTTCCGTGCCTCTGTTTCCTCATCTGCACAGTGGAGGTAATAACAATAGTACTATCCCACAGGGATTGCGTGGGATAATTAAGACAATGCACATAGGGGCGCCCGGACCCAGGAGCCCCAAAAAAAATATTTTTAAAAGAGGGGCGCCTGGGCAGTTCACTCGGTTAAGCGTCTGACTTCCGCTCAGGTCATGATCTCACGGCTCATGGGTTCGAGCCCCACATCAGGCTCTGGTGTCAGCACAGAGCCCACTTAGGATCCTCTGTCTGCCCCTCTCTGTCCCTCCCCCGCTCTCTCTCTCTTGCTCTCTCAAAACTAAAGAAACATTAAAAGTAATAATAATATTAGCACATAAAACCCTAACAGGTTGCTGGAATGGACTGGATGCTAGTAACAGGGCAGCCATCAGCAGCAGCATAATTACTAACATCGCTGTCATTCCCGATGTGCCAGCGAGGTCTACTTATTCTGCATCATAGAGGCCAGGGTGCCAGGGCTTGGCACTCCTGCATATCCAGATATGGCACTTTTTACCCTGCTATAGATACAGATATAGGATGTTGTCACTCTGTTATTTACACCAATAAGGCAAGTGTCACTGTTGGTAACACACACAGCAGTCGGGCGCTTTGCTCCGTTATTTTTAGGTAAGGGTTTCTGGGTGCTATGCATGCGGTTCCAAGATATGTATGTTTACTGCTCACGATCCGTACAGACCCGGCATGTTTGGGTTGGTTACATATGCTTGGCTCACGGCACCGGAGTATCCGGTGATGCCATCCCGGAAGCGTCTGGAACAGACTCGAAGACGTGACTGAAAGGGAGGAGGAAGACGCAGAGACCGTCAGGTGCAAAACGGAGTAAGTCTCCGGCAAACCGGCCCAGGGCGGTCACCCCAGACACAGCCCCGGTCAGCGTTCCCCCAACATCGCTCATTCAGACCCCACACGCATCACCACTTAGGAGCACGGACCCTCGAGTCAGGGTCTGGGTTCCAATCCTGCCTCCACCGCATCCGCATCCTCGTCACGCAGCCTCAACAGGACAGCGAGGCCTCGGCTCCTCCCAACACGCTGCGGCAGAGGGCGGCTAATTATAAACCCAAGCCCAAAGGTCGTGAGGATTAGGTGAGCTAATACATAGAAAGCACCTAGAATCGTGCCTGGCCCGTGGCAAGCACTCAGTAAACCTCTGCATATTGTGGTTAATACTATCTGCCCCCATGTCGGCTGTTTAAACATTTTTTATATCCACGCACTCTTCAAAGGCTTAAACGCATTTACTGTGAAGTGAAATTGCACATCACTACCCTAATTCATGAGCCAGACTTCTGGCCGTGAATAGCCGGTCAGTGTAAGCATGAACCCACAGCTACGTACCAAGGCCGAGGCCGGACTCAGGCGACGCTGACACCTTTTGGAAACCCAGTCGTTCTGGACCAGTGCAAACAGGCTGGGAGACCAGGAGGGACAAGAGGAGGCAGAGTCAGGGCTCGGAAGTGATTGGCGACTGGTCTGTGGGCTCCGGTCCAGAGAGAAACACACCACGCCAGGCCCTAAGGCCGGGAGGGAAGAGCCAGTAGGAGGCCGTGGCTTTCCACCGCTTGGCCCTTCACAGGACAGGTAGATAAAATGCCTCTGTCCTCACCTAATGGGGTCCTCCTGCGGGCGGGCTGGAAGTATGGTTGGGACACTCCCTGCACAGCCCGTTGCCCCTCAGACAAGTCACGTCACCTCTCTGAGCCTCGGTGAACACGCTCCGAAAAGTGGACACACGAGCACGTGCCTCTCAGGGTTTTAGTGACCCTGCAAGGACCAGACGGGGTAAAGGTAAAGGCGCCTCATGG
This sequence comes from Cryptoprocta ferox, assembly GCA_028646485.1. Classification (NCBI taxonomy): domain Eukaryota; kingdom Metazoa; phylum Chordata; class Mammalia; order Carnivora; family Eupleridae; genus Cryptoprocta; species Cryptoprocta ferox. The sequence continues at coordinate 7,162,504 of CM053564.1, read as the reverse complement.
CTTTCAAACCGTTCAAGAGGCATTTGTCCTCACCACCTGCCCTTTTCCGGAGGCATCGAGAATTATCTCGTGGAAGCTTCCCATCACGGGGCCATTCCCAAACCCTCACTCCCGCAGCCTCGACGGCCTCGATGAACCTGAAGGTGTATAAAATCAGAAAGCTCTTCCGAAGGCCAGGAATGAAGGGATGCTCATTTTACCACTTTTAGGCAATTGTTCCTTTTTTTTTTTTTTTCCTGTACTTGAAAACCTGGTCTCCCACTTAAAAATGCTTCAAACATTGAGCTTGAATCATGGTACGAACGTCAAGTGACAAGCTCATAATACAATTAGGGCACCTACTTATTATCTCCCGTTATTGAACAATACGTTCATTAATAGCCCTTCCCGCCTTCACCGTAACATTCCCTGCTAAAAATAAACATAAACACCAAGACCCCGGTGGCTGAGAGCTGACCTGACCTCCGGGTGGCCAGCAGCGGGACGGGGCGGGACCTGAGAGATCACAGGAGACCAGACGTGACCGAATCCAGCCCAGGGCCAATCTGTTGATGATCCACCAGGCCGTGTAGAGACAGCACGGAATGAGACGGCCCCGCACATGTCTTATCTGGTGTCACCCTCACAGTTCTGCAAGCTAGGTTCTTTTTTTACCATGACTCCCCATTCACAGATAAAGAGACTGAGGGTCAGAGAGTTCCCCAGACTCGCCTGCCCAAGTGTGAACCGAGAGGAGACATCAGAACCAGGATGCAAAACCCTGCTCTCCGCTTTACAAATGGATGTGACTGTGTGTGTGTGTGTGTGTGTGTGTGTGTGTGTCTTTTCCCACAATAGGTTATCATCTGTTACCCTCCTCCGCCTCCTCCTCCTCCCTCTCCCTCCAGTGTGGGCATCCAAGCAAGGAATACGCCAGGTCAACCACGCATGTCTCCGCGCTCGGAGCTGCTGCTATACGGAGGGCGGTGCTTCTACCTTCGGAGCTGACCGTGTCTCTGTGGAACAGCTCTGGTACGTGCCAACAGCCACCTTCAAGCCCTGATGTTACGTGCTCCCTTCAAGCCCTGATGTTACGTGCTCCCTTCAAGCCCTGATGTTACGTGCTCCCCTGAAGTAACCCAGGAATTCGGGGAACAGAAGCCCTCAGCTTCCGGGATCTGCCATCCCAGAGCAATGAGAACACTCTGTCCAAACACCATCTTCATCCTGCTCCTGGGCTCCCTTCCTCACCCACCCCTAGGGCTCTCCTGGTCCATCAGTCCCATTTTACAGAGGACGAGCTTGAAGATCAAGGAGGGTCCGTTCTCCAGTGAACACACGGGCGAGCTGAGGCCCATGGAATACGATGGTTAATTTTGTGCATCAGCTACACTAAGCTGTGGTGCCTGGATGGGTTTTTTTTTTTAATGTTTATTTATTTTGAGAGAGAAAGAAACAGGGAGAGAGCGTGCACATGAGTGGCCTTGAGCAGAGGAGGGGCAGAGAAAGGAGAGAGAATCCAAAGCAGGCTCCACAAGTCTGCACAGAGCCCAACTCGGGGCTCGATCCCATGACCCTGGGATCACGACCTGAGCCAAAATCAAGAGTCACATGTTTAACTGTCTGAGCCACCCGGGCACTCTGGTGCCTGGATGTTTTGGTCAAACACTAGTTTAGGTGCTGCTGTGAAGATACCGTGTAGAGGTGATTAACATTGACCTTAAGTGAAGATTACCCTCCATACTGTTGGTGGGCCTCATCTGATCAGTTGAAGGCCCTCCAAGCCGAAGCTGAGGTTTCCTAGTGAAGAAATTCTGCCTGAGCTCCCAGCCTGCTGGGACAGCCTCCACCATCGTGGGAGCCAATTCCTTAAAATTAAACAAAGAAAACGATGTCAAAGGTACTGGTTCTGCTTCTCCGGAAGATGAGTGGAGCAGGTAAAGACAGACAGAGCCCCAGAGGTAGAGAGGACGAGAGGACTCCCAGGCGTGAGGCCCCACTCTGTTCCGGAAGCTCCTACGCTTGCTGTCCTGGGAAAGCCTCACCCGCTGCCTGTAGAGGCAGACGGCACCGCTGCTCCAGGGTTCAGAGAGCTTCAGTGACCTGCCCGGGGTCACACAGCCGGAACCAAACCCGCACCACCTGCTTCGACCGTCCCCACTCTCCAGATACCAGGCTGCCCGTAGGAAGACGGTGCCCGAGAGTCGGGGGCACCATTCCGTCCCAGAACCCCAAGGGCAACGCCTCCTCGAGGCCTTCCAAGGGAAGCCACTGAGGCCAGAAACTAAGATGCACTTTTTCTAGGGGCACAAGATGGAAAACCCAACTCAAACTCCCTCAAGCAATAAAGGGGACACCTTGGTGCAAGCGTGTGGGAGGCCCAGGGGTGGTCTTCACGCGTGCACTGAGAACGGGCAATGACGGCAGCGTCAGGCTCTCCGCCAGAGGGTGCCAGTCCCTCCTCCGGGTGACACAGCCTTCTCAGGCTCTACACCATGGCCCCAGAAGCTTCTAGCTTCGTGTGGAAAGAGAAATCCTCCTGTATAGTTTGGAGGCTTGGGATCAAGACCCTTGGGATTGGCTCGCGCTCTTCTCTCTTGCCAGAATGAACGGACACGTGAGCCACGTAACGGTCAAGAGCCACACTTGCCTACGTTCCAATCCCTGCTCCATCCCTGACCTGCTTGGGCACCTTGGACAACGGTCTTAACCCCTCTGTGCCTCTATTTTTCCATCTGTAAAATTGGGGTCATAATTGTGAATAGCGATTAACAATTAATAAGATGCCGTGCATTTGCAAAATACTCATTCTAGGGCCACATACATAGTCCACAGGACACGGAAGCAAGTGTTCATTAAAATCCTGGAGCTACGGGTTGAAATATGCTACCCTGACCTGCCTGGCGTGCCTCCCCTTGTCTGGAACCTGCCCCTTGCCCACCTGCACCACGCCGGTGAAGAGGCTGAGGCTGATTCTCCAAGAAGAAATGAATGTACCCTTGACAAAGGGGGAAGACCGGCAAAAGCAGAAAGGCCGGGCTAACAGCTGCCTCGCACGGTGGCCTCAGTGAAGTGCCACAATACCTGATTATTTTCCTCCCCGTCAGGTACCAACCCGAAGCTGAAGCAGCCTTAAATTGCAAAGATAAAAAAATATCTTAATTATGTGCAAGAATAAAGCAAAGCAGGGCACGCTGTCCTCCTGCTACTCTTTCTTTGCTCTTTGCCCGCTGAAAGATGAAACCAGGAAAAATCAGGCATTTAAAATCTCCCCGTGCCTCACTGACTCACTCAACAGACCTTTAACGAGCCCTGACGACGGGTTTCCCCGAAAGTTACCCGACTTAAGCTTCAGGGGCTCTCTGTCAGATGGGTCTCTTCCAAAACCTTCTACCTGATTTGCTATTTGGGATTCTGTATTCTTTGACTTCAAGACATCGTCCCGCGGGTGCAAAAGCCTGAGGCTGCACAAAACCTGGATTTGCCCTCCACGGGCTCCTATCAAGTACCAGGCAATGAGGTATGACTGCAGCAGGGATGGGTAACGGGTCAGCCCGTCTTCGGGCAGCACCCTCTACTGGGGGACACTGGGAATAAGCTTGAGGATCACTTCCCCGGGGGGAAGACATGTGCCGTTCATTCATCCGTCCATGGCACTAACAGGTACGGAGCACGTGCTATGCGCGAGGCGCCAGGGGTCCCGGGATGAAAAGTCAGGGTGGGAGTCTTCGCTCAAGGAGCTTGTAATCAATCGATCGATCGATACAGAAACAAAAACAAAACCAGGATGAGGTGGTTTAGAATGACCGCACAGGTACCTAGGACAGTCGGTGAGGCAAGGCGTCCTTGAGGACAGGAGCTTGTAAGTGAACCCGGAGCAGCTGCAGTGTGTAACAGTGGGAGGTAGTCCCCAGGGGAGCGGACCGCATGCCAAGGCCCGAAGACAGCTGTGACCTCAGTGCCTGCGGAAGAGACGGAAGGCCAGCGTGGCAGTGGGAGAGGATAACAAGATGAGAAAATGCTAGACCACGTAGGACTCTACTGCCTGGGTGAGAGGGTTGGATACTGAAACGGGAAGCCATCGGGGGTTAAAGCAAGGGAGGGACATAATATCACGAAACTTATAAAGAAAGCTCCCTGGGGGGCGCCTGGGGGGGGCTCAGTGGGGTAAGCATCCAAGTTCAGCTCAGGTCACCATCTCACAGTTCGTGGTTTGAGCCCCGCGTCGGGCTCTGTGCTGACAGCTCAGAGCCTGGAGCCTGCTTCCGATTCTGTGTCTCCCTCTCTCTCTGCCCCTCCCCTGTTCACACTCTGTCTCTCAAAATAAAAAAAAAAAAAATTTAAAGAGAGCTCCCCAGCTGCCACGGACGCAGCATACTGTCGGGTGGGGGCAAAGACCAGCTGAGGTGCCTCAGCCTCTATCCAGCGGGCGGACATCACCAAAGATTTACAACCCACCGTTGTAGGTTGCGAGGAAACAGCCCTCTCGGGTGTCACATGCAAAAGGACACATGTCCTGCGGAGGGGAATTTGGCAATACCGAGCAAAACTCCGTATGCATTCATCCACTGACTCAAAATCCCACTCCTAAAAATCTACCCGCAAAATTACACTGGCAGAAGGACAAAAAGAAGTGTGTTCAAGGCTGTTCACTGCAGCATCACTGATGAGAGCACGAGACTGGGAGTCACCTCCCTGGGGGCATCAGAAGGAGCCCGGTTAAATTAATATTGCACATTCACCCAACCCCATCCACTACACGGCCAGCCGTCAGAGTCTTACATTCCGCTACAGAGTGATCGCCATGATGTATTATTAAAGGGAAAAGCAAGGTGGAGAAAAACGTGTCTATTATGCTGCTATTTACCTAAGAAAGAGCTGGAACTTGAACAGATGTTGTTTTAACGGGAAAATAAAACAAAAGCAAGACTGACTCTACCTACCAGGGGCGGGAGGAAAGCGGTGAAGAAGGAAGAGATGGAAACTAGATTTCGCTGAACAAATCGTTTCAATTTGACTTTCAAATACTGTACTATTTTAAATAACATATTTTTAAATTTAGAAAATTAATTGAAATGTTACAATTGTTTTAATTCCTCAAAATTAAAAGCCAAAGGAAACACATGGGTGTAACCGTCCGTCGACTTAATGACATAGCCACATGGGAAAAAAGCTGTTCGAGTGACTCTATTTTTTATTATTGTTTTATTTTAGAGAGAGAGAGAGATTGCGCAAGGGAGAGGGGCGAGGAGGGAGGGAGAGAGAGACAGAGACAGAGACAGAGAGAGAGAGAGAAAGAGAATCTTAAGCAGGCTCCACGCTCAGTGCTCAGCGTAGAACCTAAGTGGGGCTCGATCCCACGACCCTGGGAAAATGACCTGAACCGAAATCAAGAGCCAGATGTTCAGCCAACCGAGCCACCCAGGTGCCCCTCAAGTGACTTTACAGCATAGTAATTTTTAAACATCCCTAGTAAGATATACATGAAGGACAAAAAATAAAATAAAAATAAAAGGACAGCAAAGAAAGTCTGTTTTCATTCATTAAATCATCCACGGTAGTATTATTCTTTTCCCCAGAACATTCTGTGCGTGGTGATAATATGAAGCGAATGAGTAATAATGCTGGTTTCCTCGGGAATCAGGAATTTGGGTGTGAAAGAAAGAAGGCCCTGATGTAAGATTGCAGGGACTAAGTGAAAACCAGCTAGTCCCGAACCGACATTGAAAGCCTCCATATAACCTCAAGATGGATTTTATCTTCAAAACAGCCCCCTAGCTGTGGACTCTGAGGTCCCCACCTGGAGAAACCAGGGCTCAGTGGAGAAACGTCTGACTCCGTGTCTGGGGCCAAGGAGGGCGAAGAAGGAGACGAGAAGAAGAAAAGGAAACTATAAAGTAGCCGTCAGTGAACAGGACGAACGCCGAGAGAGAAAACGGACACCGAAGCCGAGAGAAGAAACTGTTCTAAGAAGGTGGGAGCGAAAATTCTCAAGACCAGCAGCAAAATTAAAAAATTCTTCCGGAAAGTACCAATGAAATAAAAAACAACACAGCCAGAGGAAACAGATCCAAATCCGGCCATCTGCAGGCTCACCTCTAATAGGAACCTGGCATTTAGAAAAGGTGAATGAAAAAGACACATACTTTTTTCCTCGTGCTTCTCATCATCAAAATGCAGGCACCATGTCTGCATGTGGCGATAGTTAAGCAGGAGCAGGTTTGTCTCGGCTCCTCTGACCCAGGAGAGGCAGCGAGCACCCCGTCCTTGGAGGTGATCAAGTGAAGAAAGGAAGGTCATCCTTCCTTCCTAGGAGTTACTGGCTCTCCAGAGCAAGAGGACAACATGGCGCAGCAAACAACGGGCTGAGTGAACGTTCCAGGCCGGTCTGTGGGGCTTCCCCCGTGGGCCCCTCTTCTCCTCCAGCTCCAAGATACTGTAATTCCGTGCTCTTTGCTGGGGATAAAGGGACCCTGATTCCCGTCCATGGAGCATTTCTCCAGGTATTTCTCTCCACTGGCATCTCCTTCCACTCCATCTGCTGGGGCGTCTCCAGCGCATTCTGCAGCCAGGATTAGCCGCAGAAAAACAAGCAAAAAGAAGCCTTTTATGGACACCACCAGCTGCCCGGGCCGGCCCCAGGCCCTTCTGCAGACTCCAGCCGTGTGACAGTCATGAAGCAGGCCCAGAGCATGTCTGGTACCCACAGGGAGGGAAGGGAAATGGCCAGTCCCCCAGTGTGACCTCTGTATTAGTCAGGGTGCTCCAAGGAACAGAACCAATGGGTATATGTAAATACAGAGAGAGAGGTTTATATGAGGGACCAGCTCCCAGGATTTTGGAGCCCAGAGGTCCCACGATCGGCCGCCTGCTCTCCAAACCCGGAGACCTGCGAACCACGGGAGCCAATGATGGGAGTCCCGGTCTGAGTCTGAAGACCTCAGTTAATGGGCACGAGGGCCATGGCAATCCCTCCACAACTTGGTAAATTCACTTTAAAAAAAAATCACTTGAAATGCATGAATTATACAATATGTAAAATATGCTTCAATGAACCTATTTTTTTTTTTTTAAGCGTTGGCACCAAGGGTCCCAGTGGATCAGTCAGGAGACGTTCCAACGTCAGAAAAAAGAGTCATGCATTAGCTCAGCGGAATCCCCAGGTGTGGAAGCCGGTTTCCTGGCATCCCACAAAATATTTAAAAGTGATCTTAGGCAACATAATGTCCTGTTTTACTGTGCTGGTAACAGAACGCTGTGAAGAGGGATGAGTGGCCATGAGGACCAGGACACCATTGGTAACAGGTTGAAAGCAACTTAAGTTTATACTTCTTTCAGAGAGAAAAAAAAATGGTCCAGAATGTCAAGGGCCTACTTCTCCGTGATTGATTAGTAGTGACTGGCTGGAGCACTGTGCTGAAATTGATTAGTGATGTCTGCCAGGGGTTCAGGAGGAGGAGGAGGAGTCAGCTTGCTGTTTCTTTGCCAGCCCTGCTGGACCCTCAGAATCACTGCCCGCCTACCAGAAGGAGGCGCCATAACCTGAGATACCTGAGCCAGGAGAGCAGAATCTTCCTATTCTGGAAGATCAAGACAATCTTCTTTCTGGAGAAGAAAATCCTGATGCAAAGGGAGCATCTGTGGTCTCTCAGCGCCTCTGGAGCCCAGAAGAGACTCTTTCTCGCTCTGAGCCTTGTTCACACAGAGGGCTGCTAAAGAGAAACCATTCGACCAGAACTTTTAAGGAGTTCCACTGACACGCTTCACCTGCCAAATACTCATTTCCACAGAGGCAAGGAAAACCACGAAGGACGAGTCAGACCCCATCTCTCCACAGCCCATTAGTGTGGTCGGAAAACTTTCCGCACCTCTTTTTTATGAAAATCCGTCATCCTACAGAAGAGTTATACTAAGAAGGTCATAACCACGTAGATTCATCTAGATTTACCATTCATTACCACTTTGCTACATTTGCTTATTTCTGTCCATATTTTTTTTTTGGCTGAACTATTTGAAAACAATTGGTAACATCATGACATTTCACCCCTCCATACTTCTGCATATACCTCCTCAGAACAAATGCATTCTCTGACGCAGCCACCCGTGAGATTTAAGTCATACACTATTAGTACCTTATATGCAGCCCCTATGAAAATCTCCCCAACACACCCAGTAATGTTCTTCTCTTTCCATTACTTAATTAACCCAGAATCTAATCAAGCCTCAAATATTTTACTTAGTTGTCTTATTAGTCTCTGCAACAACAGCAGTCTGGCGGCCTTGTCTTAACTTCCACTCACTGATGCTACTTCAAAGCCTAGGCGAGCTGCCTTGCGTCTCACGGAAGGACCCCCACTTTCTGAAGGGGGCACAGCTCTTGAAGAAGGCTTTACCGTTTCAATTTCTCATGTCTTTCCCACCCTTCTGCCTGCATTTATGAGATTTCACCAAGCACCCTACGCACGGCCGATTTAATTCTGATTGTCCAGTCAAGAATGGGTTGGAGGGACCTATCTCTTCTTCACATGCTGTCCCCGTTAGATATGGCTGCCAACGGCAAGGCTGGCCTCACTAGCGTAGTTTAAAATCGAGCGAAGGTCAACTGGCTGGCCACCGCCTCCCCAAAGAGGAGAGAAAATTCGCTTAGGTTTGGGGCTGCTGGTACAGTTTTGACGCCTTTCTAAAATAACCTTCTTGCTGCTTTATTGAATTCCAGTGGGTGTTTCGTAACAGGTAACAGCGATGGCCTTTAATTGCTGAGGGATTTTAATTTTGCACTGCTGTTTGCTGTTGAAAATGATTTACCTTGGTTCATAAACACCTGCATCACAGGGACTTCCTCTACAGTTAGAGAAGTAAACTCACAGACTGCGCGATTCCAACACACGCTCACACGCACACGCGCACACATGCTCATGCGCACACCTTCAGTTAGGGCCGTATCTCCCAATATCACAAGGCTCATCTCCCCCTCACCATTCGGGGCAATATCTATAATTACTTAATACTTTTCTTCAAACCAAATTGCTTTGCTTACCAAAATAAATAACTTTTCCAGTAAGATCTTTTATCACCACTAACAGAAAGCAGGCATGATTCGGTGTAAAAATGAGACGAGCCTGAGATCTGCTCCTTCTTGTTTAAAGAGGAGATCAGCAAGAGTTAAAGACGAGGACACCGAGCTGAGACTCCAGGCAGGGAGCCAGCAGGGGAACGAGAGAGAACTGGGAACGGGTTGCTTTTCCACCACAAGATATGAAGCTATTTATCGTCAGGTCTGGTGACTCCGTGTGACATCCACAGAATGTGCCCACGCACTCTACACTTTGAGAAACACCAGTCTTCCTATTTGGGGTGGTTTCTTTTGTCCTGTTTCTCTTAATACACTATCCAAAGATCAATCCTTACGTTCGACGACGTGTCCTAGCGTCCGTTTGGAAAACCTGGTTAACATATTGTGCCAGATGGAGGGTGAGCTGTTAAAACCTCAGCAAGAACTAAGGCTGAACCGTATCGAAAATGCCATGTTTGGGGTGCCTGGGTGGCTCAGTCGGGTAAGCATCCGACTTCAGCTCAGGTCATGACCTCATGGTTCGTGGGTTCGAGCCCCGCGTCGGGCTCTGGCTGACACCTCAGAGCCTGGAGCCTGCTTCAGATTCTGTGTCTCCATCTCTCTCTCTGTCCTTCCCCTGCTCACGCTGTCTCTCTCTCTCTCTCTCTCTCTCTCTCTCAAAAATAAAATAAAACATTAAAAAAATTTTTTTTGAAAAAAAGAAGAAAAACAAAAAAGAAAGCACCATGTTGGTAGACTGTATCTGACCTAAGGTTCGTAGACTGAATACAGCCCAGCAACAACCATCAGTGATGTCCCCACCCTCCCAGGGGTTCGCCATTTACCCAGCGTGCTTCACAGCACCACCTCGCGTTGTCCCGGAAGTGAACTTCGATGCCAGCCTCTTCCTTCCTTCCTTTCTTTTCATGTCCCTTTTACAGATGAGAAAGTTCCTCAGTGGTTGGAGCACTGGGGGGCGGGTCCCAGGCCAGGCGGAAACGCAGAATTCCATTTCTATCGTGGCTGATTTGGAGATCTGTGGGAGAAAAACGCGGGTTTAGGATTCAGACAGGTGAGTACTCAGCCCCCAGCCCCTGCCCCGTGCAGGTGTGACCTTGGGCAAGCCACGTCCCTGTCTTAGCTGCAACTCTGTGGTCCTTAGAAACTAGAAACGAACACTTATCCCAAAGGACGGTGGGAGACTCTGAAGAGAAAGTGAGCGCATGAGGATGTCTTGTTGTCACTGCTATGACTGTTGTCATGTTGTCATAGTTGAAAAGACCTACCTCCTTTTGGTCCCTGAAACCAATTACCTCAGTATCTTTATGCTCTGAGCAACCTTCCCAATTCAAGGGAGCTTGGGCCCCAGGTTTGTTCCCAAGGAGGAGGAAAACCAATGAGAGCCACGGAAATGGTCCCCTGGAACCGTCTCCATCAGGTGTGTCACGGGCTCGACTCTGCACGATGATTCTCGGAAACACTCGAGAAACGGGGCTGCTCCTGGGGGTCTTAGAGGAGAAAGCGGCCACGGCACGTCTCTGTCGTGGTCTGACCTTCCAGCCCAGCCAGGGAGCCCGGCACGCAGGGGCTGGAGCAATGTTTGCTGAGCTGAGTCACCGATTTCACTGGGGAGGAAGGCTTGCAAATCCTCACACTGAAGCCCCCGAGGGACTTCAGGAACAAGACCTTGCACAGTGTTCAGCCCGGGAGACAGGACGAGGACCCCAGAGGGAAACCAGGTCCGCTCGATATAAAGGAGCACCTTCTTAATCAACCGTGTCCAACCATCGGGTCCACTGCCTTTTACGGCAGAAAGTGTCACTGGATACATTCAAGCAAAGACTCCCTCATCATCCAGGGGATGTCATCTGCGTGAGTGATCAGATTAGAGAAGGCTCTAGAACTTTCAGCCTGTGCGTGGTCCAATATGAGAGCCCCAAGCCCTGTGTGGCTTTCACGCACTTGAAACGGGGCCCCTTTGAATTGTATGGGTAAAATATGCAACAGACATCGAAGATTTCATACCCACAAAGGATGCAAAAATCAATAACTTTTACATTAGTTTCTGGTAAAAAATGACATTTTTCATATGTTGTGTTAAGCAAAATATATTTTAAAACTTATCTTACCTTAGCAAAGCCTCACGTATAGGAACAAGAAGAAGATTTAACTCTGTTTCTTCAACATCAGAGTGGGCGTGGGGTTACATACAATATACTCAAAGTATTGAGACACTGTGACACCCTCCTTAATTTTTGTTTTTCCATATGTTTTATTTTTTATATAAGGACAACCTCAGTGAAAACTTTGGGGAGCTATTCAAATAAAAAGAGGGCCGCCTGAGTGGCTCAGTGGATAAAGCATCTGACTTCAGTTCAGATCATGATCTCACAGCTAATGGGTTCAAGCCCCGCGTCGGGCTCTGTGCTGACAGCTTGGGGCCTGGAGCTGCTTCGCATTTTTTGTCTCTGTCTCTCTCTGCCCCTCCCCTGCTCACGATCTGTCTCTCTCTCTCCCTCAAAAATAAATAAACATCAAAAAACATTTTTTAAAGAAATGAAAAAGGCCATCAGATTTTGGCTGGAATAAAAAAAAATGCAAAGTTAACAAAATATGTTCATATGCCTTATTTTGGGGCTAAAAACCCAAAATGAATAAATACCTCGGTGAAAGAAAAAAACTGACCTCACACAGCTGTTTTGTTTTGTTTTGTTTCACTTTTTTAATGCGGCCACCAGAACATTTGAAGTTGCAGGTTGGGGTCTGTGGTTGGTGTAATCTCGCAGTAGCACAGTCCCCAAGGTAGAGTCCACAGGGTTGGAAAAAGGAGGGAAGACTGAGGAAATGTCTTCAAATGTCCCATTGCTGGTCCCTACTCCATCCCGCCAGGGAGGGGCGTGAGCTGGGCTTGGCCAGAGCCCTTCATCGTCTGCAGGAAAAGCCTGAGCAAGGAGAGATTCCACAAGTCCTTGTGCACCTCCCTCCTCTGGAAGGGGTTAAGAGAAGAGTTTGAGTGAACACTGAAGCCTCTAACCGGCTGTGTGACCTCAAACATCTTACTCAACCTCTCTGTGCCTCAGGCGCTTCATCTGTAAAGGCAGGGTAATTAATGGGCCATAGGCCTTGGTTGTTTGTTTTTTGTTTTGTAAGTGATCTTGAGTGACACGGTGGAGCAGGTTGATTTGAAAAGAAAAACGCACCATCCAAACTGGGTACCATATTGGCCTCCTGTGGCTGCTGCGACAAACTACTGGCAACAGCAATGTATCTGGTTCTGGAGGGGAGACGTCCGAATCCAGTGTCGCCAGGGTGGCTCCTCCTGAGGCTCGGAGGGAGAGCCCGACTCCCACTCCTCTCAGCGCCTGGTGGCGCCCGCGATCTTTGACCTTCCTTGGCCTGAGTGTAGATGTCCCCACCCCAGCGTCTCTGTCCGTCACTGCGTGGTGTGCTCCGGGGTATCCCTTCCCCCACATCTGGGTCCTCTCCCCTCTCAAATCCCCTGGTCGTTGGATCTGGGGACAAGTGGATAATTCAGAATGACCTCATCTCGAGATCCCTGATTTCACTACACCTGCAAAGGTCCTTTCTCCAAACAAGGTCACATTCACTTGTTCTGGGTGGACAAACCTTTGAGGGGGGCCTGCCGTTCAACACACTGCAGGCCCCGTAACCCACACCCCCCGGCCCCAGGCAGGAACCGCTTTCATCTGGCGGGAGGAGTAACAGCCACCGGTTCAGAATTACCACGAGCCAGACACTGTGTGAAGTGATGCCCGCTCGTGAGCTCCTGTAGCCCATTGACATTTGCTCCATCTCAGCACTTGAGCGTGTGGCCATCCCTCCCCCGGGGGCCCTCGGTGCCGGAAGAACGATGATATGTGAGTGAATAAGTGGCACCCTCTAGAAGGGGCTGGGAGCGAGCCCCGGTCTCCTGTGATGATCCGTAATTTGATTGCTTTAAAGGATGTAAGGGAATAACCCTGCTTCAAAAGAGCCATCACCTTTATCTCCTCCCAGACTTTCATTCTGCGGGGACAAAGTTTCAGAACTGAACTGTGGTTTGTCTCTTTAAAGCTCCGGTAATGATGTAAGGGGTGGTGCTTGCCCCTGGTGGCGGGTGGGGGGACACCTTTCCCAAGCTTGCCGGATTTTCAACCACACGTTGCACCCAGTAGAAGTAACAGTAGGGGCACCTGAGTCCAACTCGTGACTTGGGCTCAGGTCATGATCTCACGTGGACTCGAGACCCCCATCAGGCTCTGCGCCGACAACGTGGAGCCTGCTTGGGATTTTCTCTCTGCCCCTCCCCCTGCTTGCTCTTCTCCTTATTAAAAAAATTTTTGTAGTAATAAAATTAATTGAATTAAAAAAAAAAGAAGT
>CM053564.1:7036186-7148993 GCA_028646485.1 Cryptoprocta ferox | reverse complement strand
ATAATAACAGCAACAAGAAAGGCGTGTGGGCCCCTCCATCTCACATCGTCCTCAGGCTAAGAATGGCTCCTAACATCACCTTCTGCCGCAGCCCAAGCCCTGGGGGGAGCAGACAGCCCGGAGGGGGCTGAGGAACACTTACAACGATCAGGGACGGGGGCTGTCACGGGGGGGGGGGGGGGCATGCACCTGCAGCCCTACCTGGTGGAGACCCTGACTACTGATCTGAGGTGGCACAATCAGGGACAGCCAGCTTGCAGGTGATGGAGCTCAGCCAGGGGGACAGCCCACTCGAATCCGATGCTGCCGGGAACTAAGAATACTCCGTGAGGACCCCCACGGGCTGTCGGACACAGTCTGGGCCCTGTGCAGGTAGCACCTCGCTTAACCCTTGCAGCCACCCCATGAGCCCGGTGCTGTCATTCCCGCCCTTGTGCAGCCCGTCCCCACAGCCTCCCGTGGATGGACCACTTTGGGCAGGCTGCCAAAGCTCCCGATAGATGGCCACCACAAAGAAAAATATTGAAAGTTCCGGTCCTCGAGATTTTCCGTCCCAATGCACATTTCTGGTGCTACCGAAAATATTTTGACACCTACTCGTAGCCGGTTCTGACAAGTACCTTTTCCCTTCCCCGTGCTCTACGAAATGTGGAAATTACACAGCAGCAGCAGCCCTTGCTGGGAGGACCGTTACGGCAAAACTTCCAGACCAGACTGTGGCCAGAGCTCTGCTGTGTGACCGCGGACGAGCAACGCTGCCTCTCTGTGCCTTGGTTTCCCCACCTGGCATAAGGGGGGTGATAACCAGACTGTTGGAGAAATTCAATGACGATGTGATAAAGCAGGGGCTCAGCAAACCTTTACTGGGCAGGACCGACTCAGCTACTAGAGTAGAAGCCGCCACACAAAATACGTAAATGAATGGGCATGTCTGTGTCCCAATAAAACTTTATTTACAAAAACAAACCATGGGCCAGGCTTTGGCTTGTGGGACTGCAGTTTGTTGACAACAGGCCTGGCTTCAAATCCCAACTGTGACTCCTTTTTTTATTATTAAAGTTTCTTTTTAATGTTTCTTTGTTTTTGAAAGTGAGAGAGAAAGAGCACAAACAGAGGAGGGGCAGAGAGAGGGGGGCACACAGAATCCTAAGAAGGCTCCAGGCTCTGAGCTGTCACAGAGCCCGACGTGTGGTTCAAACTCACAAACCAGGAGATCCTGACCTGAGCCAAAGTCCCGCGCTTAATCGACGGAGTCACGCAGGCGCCCCCCAATTGTGCCTCTTACTAGCTGTGTGACTTGAGGCCAGTTACGGAACTTCTCTGGTCCGCGCTTTCTCATCTGTACACTGGTGTGAATGGTACAACCTACTCTCAGGGCTCACCGGAAGACCTGTGAGGTACTGCCTGTAATTCCCTACACACAGCGCCCGGCACCTGCTCACGGGTCAAAACAGCAGCCCCTCCTGTAATGCATTCAAACCGCTACATCTCCTGAAGTCTCTGGGCTTGGTCGGCCCTGACCCCGCAGTCCTCCCCCTCACTCACGCTGATGAGAGAGAGAAGGCAAGCTGAAGGCAACACCCCCTCCATCTCCCCCCCAGGTGGCACCTGTGTGCCACCCCTCGGGCGCTCAGGCTGCCCAGGAACAAATGAAAGGGGAAACACATGGCTGACTGATAGCGATCCCGGTCCTACAGGACCTGAGTCCCCATCAGTTCGCAAACGTCTTAGTACATTACAAGAAAAAGGCAATCCTGTCAATACCTTCACCTCCAGAAACCCGCAGACCCCCATTTCCTGGAGCCCCAACGTCACCCTCCCCTCCACAGTGATGTGGGGAAGAAACGCAAGAAGGCAATAGTAGATGACATTAAATTTCCTTATAACCTGCAGCCCATTGACAAATACTTGAGGCCAATACAGAGTATAGCATTTCTCCAGGAACCCCCTACGGTCCCAGTGGTAACGCCTCACTAGAGGGACAACCTTAGCTGACAATAGCAAGGCCTCAGGTATCATAGGAGTCCTCTCTAGCCTATCAGAGTCCTTCTGGAAGCCTCTCATTTGCCTTTCCACCCCCACCCCCCCCACCCACCCCCACCCCCCCCCCCCTGCTTCTCATATAACCAGCCACTCTTCACAACCCCCGGGCAGCTCTTCCTGCCCGGGGTCTCAAGAATTCTCTCTGGGCCACTGGCTCCGGACGCCAGTGGGCCTGCATGGGAGCCCGTTTGTTTCTCCACCGCCCTCTAACTGTGAGCCTACAATGACATGGCCTGGGACACACTGTTTCTCACCCACTCCCAGCCCTCATCGGCGGAAGGCTGCTTCCGGGAGTGTGAACTGCGTAAGACTGACAGCCTTCCCCATGCACAGACAGATCACACTGTTGGCCCAGAGGGCCCTCGGGACACCAACGCAGGAAGACAGAGGCAAAATAGAGGCTGACGGCAGGTAGGGCATCAACACCTTTGGCCATCCGGTGCCAGGAGGGCCCTTAGGGCCAACTGGTCTACCTCTCTCTAGCACGAAAGAGAAGTTTGGACCAATCATTGATTGGCTTTGATTTCGAGCCCATATTTGCTTGATTTTAAGATACCATTGCCTGTAAGATGCACGGTAGGTATCTAACAGCTTTTCTGGACTCAAAAAAAAAAAATCTACGTTAAATGCACACAAAAGGCATTTTAATTTCAGACCTCTTAAAAGGCTTAGAAGATAGCATCTCAAACTCTAGACAATATGGCTCTGTCCCCCTGTCCCCATGAGAACACCGACCCTTCTGACCCTCTGTCCCAATCTGGGCTGAGAAAATAGAGGTATTTTGTTTGAAACCCTGTTCGGCCTCTGGCCTTCTGTGATTTTCTACTTCCTCCCAACATCTTTGTCATAGCAACACAACGCATATTTGCATTTCAAACACCGCCCCTGTATACTCCACACCTTAAAACCAGAATCACAGTCCCGCCCCTCACCCCCCACCCCCGACAACATTTATAAACAGGCAACTTTGACCCCTTTGTGTCCAGGCACCCTCCTTTTTAACAAGAGATACGTACAGTTCATTGTTCATTGTATCAGTATCTTTAAAATACCTTTTTATGAAGTAGATGCAGTAGGGGCTAATTTTGTTACGAGAAGAAAGGAGGAACGCTAACATTTATTAACTGACCAGGGCGCCTAGACAGGATCACATGGCTTTAGACAGACTCTGTGCAAGTCCCGCAGCCCCTCCACCCTCAAAACCCAGTCTCAACAAGGTTATGTCCCCTGCCCAAGGCCGGGTGGTGGGCAAGTTGCAGATCTGAGACAAGGTTGGTAAAACTGCCTCCTGCCACACCCAGCATTTGGTCAGGACTTTCTGCACCAGATAAAACCAGAAGGAGGCAGAGGAGAGTGCGGGGGGAGGAGGAGGAAAAGGGGGAAAGAAAGAAAAAAAAAAAAAAGGAAGGATTCCATCCCCCAAAGATCTACCCCCTTCCTGATGCCGGACAGACATCGTTAAGAAACAAGGGCGTGTGCACTGTGCTTCCCAATCCCGAAGGTCAAGGTCGGATCGCTGCAGCACAAGAGGGAGCAACCTTCTTTCCCTTCCTTCTCTCCCTTTCTCCCCCACTTGCATATTCGCCAGCTTTACCTCAGCCGGCGCAACTCCCCGGCTGCGAGATTTATTCTGTTCTCTGCTGTCTGCTCCATTTAAGTTGGTGTTTCTTAGTATTGTCTCTCGCCTTCGCTCTGGAAGTTTTCGAGAACAGCAAACCTGGTCCCTTTAGAATCCCACGTGAATCTCTCAGACTTTGCTTTCCCAGTTTGGGATAATAAAATCGGCCGCTGTACATTAAGCTGCATTAGTGCGGCTGGTGGGCAAGCCTGGTCCAGGTAGGACCACTGAGCAGGACCGGGCTGCCCCACTCTCTGCTATCTGTGTGCTCCCACCACGAAAGAATGCACAATCCCACCATTAGAGTTTCATTCTTTTGGCTATTCAACAGCCATCTGTAAAACCAAACGCTCCTGGGAGAAGTGACTGATACCTAATCTCCAGGGCTTCGTCACCTTTTTATGGTCTGAGGATGGGGCTAAGGCGGAGGCGGCTAGGGACCCTCTTCCTAGAAAAATGCGGCAGATGCAAAATCACGTGATGCTCGGACCCCAGAGAGAGAATCCCTGCTTGACTCCGTTATCAGCTGATTCCTCAGTAAGTAGGTTGAGAGGAAGGTAGCTCGCAGTGGCAAGAACAGAGCCCTGCAGGGAAAGATGCTGATAAGCCCCAGGAGAGTCAGGGGGTAGGAGGGACCCGGAGCTTAAGTGGCAAGGATGGGAAAGATGAACTTAGTCTGTTGGAAGATAATCCTGGGGCCAGGAGGAGGAAGCAGTTGCCAGAATCCGGAGAGAGGGAAAAGGAAAGAGAGGAAAGCAGAGGGCTGTCCGGACAGGAGCTGTGACCTTCAGTCAAGAGGTACAAGCGACCCCGATTGACCTTGCAAGGGGGAAACAGAGAATCAATACCTTGAGCTCACTCCCCCTTCCTCCCACTGATATTGGTCCCATTTTACAGATGAACAAGGTGAGGCTCAGAGAGATGAAGTCACCTGACCAAGGCCACTCAGCTGGCAAATGGAAGAGCCAACATCTGAATGCAATTCGCCTCTTCCAAAGGCGCTAGCCTGACTCTTGACTACCTCCCAGGCTGGCCCAGAGGAAGCTGGGTGGTTCTGGTTCCTTGTGACTCGGCCAAGGCCAGTCTGCAAAATTTAGCTAATAGCGCCTTAAAGCCCCGAAGTGCCATGCTGCCAAACGGACTGGCACCCGGACGATGGACTTGAATCCAAAGCGACGCCAGTACTGCGGGCATCCCCTTGGTCTCGGGGACACCGCTTCCCTGAAGGGAGCCCACGAGGATCAGAGGAGGAGACGACTCTGGGTCCGGGCTGGGCGAGTCCTGAGGATACAGGGGGGACCAAAGAGGACACAGGCCACGCTCCTGAAGCTTAGGGTCCAGAAGAGGGGACAGGCAAGAAGGTCTCCATGACCAGATGCTGTTTGCGCTGAGATCCGGAAAACAAGGTGGAGCTGACTGGGGTCGGGGCGGGGGGCCCTGTGGAAGGCAGGGAGGCGCGAGCGACCCACGTCGGGGCCGCCACTCACGGACACAGGCTCCAGGCCGGGCCAGGATGGAGCTCTGCTCACACACCTCATTGAACCTTCACGCCAACCGCAGGATGTTCGCGATGTCGTTGGGCCATGTGACAGGTGAGGAAACTGAGGCTCGGAGGGGACCAGTGACTTGCCCGGAGGCCCGGAGCCTCTCAGCGGCACCACTGGGACCCACACGCGGCCTGGCTCCAGGGTCCGGGCCCTTATCACTGGCAAACAGGACAAGTTCAACACAGGATGGGTTTTCTCACTGCGTGGGAACGTGGGAGGGGAGGGAGAGAAGCAGAGAGAAGGACCGTCGTGTGATGGGGACATGAGACGTTTCTCTTTTTTCAAAATTTTTTCTTGCTACAAGAACGCTGTACCATCCGACAGATGGACCCGGAGGCAGGAAAGGACAGTAACCCTCCTTTCCCACGCCCCACACCACGCCTAGTATCCCCTTCAGCGGGGAAGGCGGCCGGGGGCCTGCTGGCTTCCTGGGGCAGAGCCGGTGGGGTGCAGGGAATGAGGGAGACAGAGAATGATGCGTCTCCCAGGAGCCCCCCAGTCAATCCGGTTCCCAAGGGCTGAGTCCGTGGCAACCGATGCATCAAGGCCCCTTTGACTGCTGTTAGAAATTCCGAGCTGTCTGCCCTGGAGCAGGCGCACCCTCCGATCAGAGCAGATGCGACTCAGGGGCCCCCCAAACCGAGTGGGCCGCCTTTCGGCCTTGCCGTCCACAGCGCGCGGGCGAGGTGCCCTCTCGACGGCAGGCGGATGGCCCGCGGTCTCTTCTGGAAGACGCGCCGTCTCATTCGGGGGAGCAGGAGCGCTGGGAAAAACCGCAGAGCCAGCCCAGCGCTCCACGGGAGCTCGGGACGTCCCAGGGCGCCACGCCTGCCACTGGGCGCCTGACGCTCCATCGACACTCGCTGTCATTGTCACTACCGGCTCCGTTAGCGCTGCCGATGTCGCGTGTCATTGTCTGCGATCACGGCGCCTCGCACAGACTCAACAAGGCCATCAGTGCGCAGCGCTCAGCGCAAAGTTCAGTGAATGATACGCATGTTTACCGTTACGATTACTCCACGGAGATACTGATGGAACAGGCTTCGGAAAATGGTCCCAAGGAACCAAAATATGTAGGAAGAGTTACATTACCAACGTTTACGCTGCCTTCCAGGCCCCAGACGAACATGCTGGGGAAAAAAAAAAATCAGACAGGGTAACTTTGCTAACGATCAGCAACCTAGGTAAGCAAACCAGAGCCGCCCGGGGCCAAAATATCCATCCAATTAACCCTAGCATTTCGCAAGGAGCAGCCAATCCAAACATCCACTCACCGTTTGTTCATTCAGCAAGGACCCCCTGGACCTGGCTCGAGATGTGACCCAGCACCTTCCTTCACAAGCTGGGTCACCCCGGAGGAAAGGTCCCCCCGCTCTTGGCCTCACGGCCCCTCACGGTCATCTCGTGGGTAAGTGGACTAGGATCCTTCCTCCCTTGGGTGATACTCTGTCGGCTTATTTTCTGCCTCCTTGAAGCTCGGCCTCTGGGACCCTGAGGACAGGGGAAGGCTGCCTTTGCCGGCAGAGCTCGGGAGAGAACGAGTTTCATATGCAAACCCCACCCCACCCCCCGCTGGCCCTGCCTTGTCCCCACTGACCTGCCAGGAGTAACATGACCTTGTGTTTTGCAGGATTGATTCTGGCTGCTGTAACAGATTAGCTCAACCTGGTAGTTTACAACGCTAGAGATTTGTTCTCCCACAGTGCCCGGATGAGTCCCCAGTCAAGGTGTCTGCAGCTTTGCATCCTCCTGGAGCCCGTGAGTGAGAAGCCATCCCCACCTCCCTCCCGGTTTCCGGTGGCTACTCAGTCCTGCGTGCGCCTTGGTTTATTGAACATCATCCCAATCTCGGCCCTGACTTCTGTGACCTTCTGGGGCCTTCTCCCCACCTCGGGTCTCCGGGTCTGTCTCAAAGCTCCTCCTCCTTCTCTAAGGACACTCAATCATTGGATTTGGGGCCCATCCAAACCCAGTATGACTTCCTCCTGAGCTCCTGAACTCATTCCATCGGCAAAGATCTTTATTCCTCATAAGGACACATTCTGAGGGTCTGGGTGCACAGGAATTTGGTGTGGGGCCGGGGAGACGTTATTCAGCCCACCGCACCCGCCCCACACGGAGGATCCTAGAATCAAGGCACCGTGTTTTCCCTGGAAGTCAGACATTTACACACACATATTCTCTTCTCTTCCCTCGGCCTGAGCCCAGAAGCTCCCGTCCATTTCTCCCTCTGTGATTCTTCCTCCTGCTTTAGGCCTCAGGTTAACTTTCCCTGGAGACCTTCTCCTTCCTCTGGGTGGGTCAGGCCCCCCCCCACCCAGAGCTCCCTGCCCAGCCCTCACCCAAATGCCCCTTACATCTCGACGTATCCTAGGACAGGCAGAGACAGAGGCCGACACAGAATCCGAAGCAGGCTCCAGGCTCCGAGCTGTCAGCACAGAGCCCGACGCGGGGCTTGAACCCACAAACCGTGAGATCATGACCTGAGCCGAAGCCGGACGCTTAACTGACTGAGCCACCTGGGCACCCAGTGGGCTGTGTTATCCCCAACACTGTCCGTCTCTGAAGGGAACAGCTGTATCTGCCTCGTTCGGGGTCACACAGCTAGAAGGTGTATGACTGGGAATCCCCAACGGTCTGCCTGTGAACGCGACTCAAGAACATTCCGGCCGATGGTCACGTAACTGCCACACACCGGCCCCGGGCTCAGACCCTCCCACGCGTCCATCCTGCCAGACAGTGTACAGTGCGGGGTCTGAAGCCACCGGCCTGCTCCACCTCCCACCTACCATTTACAGGTTGTTGGACTGTAGGCCAGTTAGGTAACCTCTCTCTGCCTCAGTTTCCCCACTTATAAATAGAAGGAGGAGCTGGGGTCGCCACTTTCATATTCTAGAGGTACCCCAATAGGGGTTCTCCCGGGCATGCTGTCCTGCAGTGAGAATCCCCACCCAGACGCGGGGTCTCGCCCTCTGCCCTCCTCCATCTGAGAAAGGTCTGTGATGCTTCGCCCAACAGACCGAGGCAGAGGTAATCCCGGCCCAGACACAAAGGCTTTCAGTGGCCTCGCAGCACGGAAATGCACGGCCGTGGAAGAGAGGTGGCTACGCTGGGACCTCTTTCTGGGGGCAGAACGGCTCCCAAAGTCGTCCAGAGATGAATCCCGAGAAGCAGTGAATACGGACATGAGAAGGTTCTGGACCTCTAGCTCAGGAGCCGGATCATGCAGGCTGGCCCAGGTGATCCCATGAGCCCGGAAAACAGAGACTAGAAGCAGAGACACGCAGAAGTCAGGGAGATTCGGAGCACGTCGGGCGCTCGGCCTGCTGTTGCTGGAGGGGCTGCGTGGAGAGGAACGCGGGCGGCCTGGGGGAGCCCAGCCAGAAACGGGGACCCCGTCCCACGACCACACGTTACAGAGTTCAGCTTGGAGTGGATTTACCCTCAAAGGCTCCAAAAGGAACGGCCCGTCTACACCTTGCTTTTGGCCCTTGTGAGACTAAACCAAAGGACCCAGTAAGTCACTCCCACCTGGACTGCTGGCCTCCAGAGCTGCCCCTTATAAACTTTTTAAGTTTTTTTTAATGTTTATTTATTTTTGAAGAAGAGAGAGACAGAGCATGAGCGGGGGAGGGGCAGAGAGAGAGAGACACACAGAATCGGAAGCAGGCTCCAGGCTCTGAGCTGTCAGCACAGAGTCCGACGTGGGGCTCGAACCCGTGACCTGAGCCAAAGTCGGACGCTCAACCGACTGAGCCCCCGAGGCGCCCCTGCACCCTTATAAATGGATATTATTCAAGCTGCTAAACGTGTGGCAATTTGTCATAGGAGCAACTACACATTCCCATGCTGTGACAGGGTCACAGGGAGAGGGCCTGGAGGCTGGGAGCCCATGGAGAGGGAGGCCAGGAGCACTCTGGTGCCTGGGCGCCAAGAATCACCTGGGACGTGCAGCCCGGCTGAGCCTGCCCCCAGGGGATAGAACTGACCTGCACCTGCATGGCGACCGGGGGGCAGAAGCGCCCAGCTGAGCCCAGCCAGCCCCCAACAGACGGCGGGAGAGACCATGATCCTGCCTGGGGGCTCTGCAGAGAGAGAAACCCCGAAACCCCGACAGCCTTGTTAGGAGGATGAATTAGAACTGAGGCCCTAACGGATCTGGAAAAGGAAGTATCCCATCAATCTCAGCAAAGGCACACTGACTATGATCATCTCCACATTGCAAACGAGGAGGCCAGCCTTCGGGGGGGTGATGGGGCGGGCAGAGCTGGCAGGGGGCACGGCGGGGAGGGGACCGCAGCTCGGCCTGGCCACGGCTCTTCCCCAGCACCGGGAAGGGACTCAGGACAGCAGAGATGGCCCAGGACTCTGCCATCACTAGACTCTCGTTCCCCTCCGCCGGGCGGCCGCAGGAAAGGACAGCCGGGCACGGACGGAGCGGCTAATGAGAACCGTACCTACCGCTCAGCCCTGCCTCCCTCCCCTGCCCCCGCTCCGCGCCCCAAGAACCGAAACGCAGAAGGCTGCCCCCCTCCCTTGGCCAGCGTCGTCGCCAGGGCTGCCTGGCCGGTGGCGTTGGGCCCGGTGGGCCGGAGGATTCTTCCCATGTGAGCCAGCAGCACCCCTCCAGCGGAAGGTGAAAGAGCAGATGTGTGGCCCATGGACAGTCCAGAGCTGGCCGCCCCCCTACCACGCCGTGGGGTCCCCTTCCCCCCTGCAAGATGCAGGGAAAGAACGTAACCAAGAAAGGGACGTTCTTTCTCCGTCTGCACTCTCCCTTTCCTTCGCCTCCCTTCTCTGCTTTCTCCTCCTCCTTTCTTTCCCTCTCAATGTGGTGTACTCCCTCTCTCCCTTCCTTACGTGTGCACACACACATGCACACTCATGCACACATGCATACACGCATGCACATGCACGCACACGCACACTCACGCACACCCCATCTTCTGAACCCGGGAGATGGCACCAGCACCCACCAGGTAAGGTACAGACAGAGGGGAGACCTCGAGCAAGCAGGCTCCTTGGGCTTGAGCCCAGGGGAGGCCACCACCAGCCTCTCTCGAGGCACCGGCCTCTCCCCAGCACGCAGCCCTCTCCCTCCCCGAGGGAACCCCGTCAAGTGGCAGAGGAAAAGCTTTGGAAAAACAGGTTTCCTGCCCTGCCCAGTCCCCAATGCCCATCCCTGCCCACCGGCTACTCCAGGGACCTGGCCGACGGAGGGGACGTGCAGGGATCTCATGACGGCCAGCCATCAGCTTCCTTCTGCGCAGACGCGGCATTGGTGGTGAGGGGCCACGGAGCTGAGACGTCAAACCTCCCCTGGGCTCCGCGTGCTGTCCCCTGAGATCCCCTTCCTGCCCTGCCTGTCTTTCAAGACCTGGAGCGGGGGGCCAGGGAATCCCCCATGGGTCTGCGCAGGAAGAACTGATGAGGGGGGAAACTGAGCCACATCCCTGCGGCCTCACAGTTAACACGTGGAGGGCGGGGCTCGTCCGACCTCTCTCCTCCACGAGGCCCTTGCCACTCACTCTCTCCCTCTCGAAGGCCTGGCTCCTCTTCTAGGGCCATAACCCCTCCCACTGGGAGACACCGTCGCGAAGGGAAAGCAGGGAAGTCCACGGGTCCGAGTCAAATCCGGAAACCGCCACCCAGATCTGTCCACCCAAACACCGTGGGGAAAAGGATCTAGGAAGAGTGTCGTGTGCTCCTTTGGTCTCCTGGCAGTTCTGACCGCAGACCCCACGGCGCCCATCGGAAAGGCCCGGAGAGGGGGCCGTGCTCCTCCCAGGCGTGTGACATGACAGGATGCAGCCAGTGACAGGAGGGACACATCAAGAGCATCCATCCTCACCCTCCACACTCCTAGAACAGCACCAAACCACACCCTCACACCACACAGTGGGGTCCTCGGGCCCATTTTACAGATGAAGACACTGATACCAGAACGGTGAGGTGGCCTGCCCCGGATCACACAGCTCATTCCCGAATTCAGTCTCAGGTCGACCCAACTCTTGGCCTCCACCAGCTGCGGGACGCTCGCCCCCTCCCTTCCAACGGCTGCATTCGGCGCGGGCCCTGGACGCCTAAGCTTTACCCCCAGAACTGGGAGAGGAAGGCAGCTAATTCCCACCAGAGCGAATGGAAGAAAGAGCAAGTCATTTTTTTTTTTTTATAATTAGAAGAGAATTCAACCGTCACAGCCCAAGAGTCTAATATCTCAGATAACGTAACACGAGAGAAGAGCAAATAGATGTAATTAGGGAAAAGAAGAAACCATTTGGATTCCTGGCTGCACACGCGACGAGGTTTAATACGATTCCAGATGGAAACAGTTCTCTGCTACGGATTTCAAATCCCCATCACGGTCAAAGCCGCCACTTGGAGAAGAGCCATGAGGTCCCAGCTCTGCACATCATGTGCGGCGTCTCCTAACAACCCCTGGAGATGGGCCATTCCTGCACCCGTTTCAGAGATGAAGGACTGAGGTTCAGAGAAGTGACAGGCTTCACCCACCACTGCCAAACGCGTTCCATCATTCAACACCCATCCATCCGGTGCCGGGTGGATGCCAGGCACACACCAGGAACACCACAGCCGGCACCTGTCTCACACCAAATCCGCTCCCTTCAGGGTTCCCTTCAGGATCGAGTTCCTGCAAGGAACTCAATCAATATTTGTTGAATGAATGAATTCCTTCGAGGTTTTCATTCCACGGCTACTTCTTTATTGCTGGCAGGAGTTCCCGGCCGAGGGCAGCTGGGATGAGATGTCCCACGCAGCCATGGGCAAATCGTGCCCCAGAGACGGCTGCTTCTGAAAGAGCCGGGGCCCCGTCCTGGTCCTGCACCCCCAGCGGCCGGTGTCAGACAGCTTACAAAAGGTGTTACCTAATAGACTATTGACTTTTGTTTTTAAAGAAGCAAAAAAAAAAAAAAAAAAAAAAGCAGGTGTTACAGCAACCGATAGGCGAGGAGAGGGACTGAAAAGACGGCCCCTCGAGGTCCTCCAGCACGTTCCCCAGCTTGCCCAGCCCCCTGCGCGCCTCTCTCCGGCTGAGGTCCTGGGAGCCAGAAGGAGCAGGAAGCAGGAAGGGAGGCAGCAGACAGTCCGAGCAGGCGATGTGCGGCTGCCCCGACATAAACAGCCCTGGAGCCGAGTCCCACCGCCGTCTTACAGTGAGGGAAGCCCTGGGGGAAGGGGCTGGTCCCTTGCCCAACGTCACACAGCCACTGAGTGATGGCAAGCCCGGCACGCAGACTCATAGAGCTTAAGAAGCATGTCTTGTCCAGGCGCCTGGGCGGCTCAGTCCGTTGAGGGTCTGACTCTGGATTTCAGCTCAGGTCCTGATCCCAGGGGTGCCCAGCTCTGCGCTGAGCGTAGAGCCTGCTTGGGAGTCTCTCTCTCTCCCCCTCTGCCCTTCCCCACTCACCGTGCGCGCGCATGCTCTCTCTGTAAAAAAAAATTTTAGTTAAAAAAAAAAAAAGCAGGTCCTGTCATTGAGGCTGCTTCTAAGAAAGACCAGCACCACAGCCAAATCCGAGCCCTGCAGGCAAACAGGCAAGATTCGAACGCTGGAGTAGTAAGAGGTACAGTACAGATATCAGCAGATATTGACTGCCTACTGTATGCCAAGCATGGGATGGGTGCTGGGGAGACAGGAATAAGCAGAAATAAACACCCTCCCTGACTTTGTGGAGCTCCTGGCTCAGTGGGTGAAACCCGCTAATCAAAGGATGACACAGATGAATCTAAAATCCCAACCATCACCAGGCTCAGAACCGAGAAGGACGGGAACTATCAGGGCACATACCAAGGGAAACAGACCACATCTGGGGATTCCTTGAGGAAGCGATGCTTGAACTGAGACCTCGAGGGTAGAGTGGAGTTAGTTAACTGCGTCAAAGAGCATCTGGCACAAAGGGAGACGCGTGTGCAAAGGTCCTGGGGCAGGACGTGTGCATTGGCGAGGGCAAGAGTTTGCAAAACGGCGGGTAGAGTCGGAGTTCAGGGAGCAAAGAGGAAGCTGGGCATAGCCTGAGGCTGACGTAGGCAGGGGCCAGAGCACAAAGGGCCCTTAAGTCCCTTGAAGACACTGTCTTTATGCCAAGAGAAAAGGGAGTCCACTGAACTGTTTCAAGCCAGGGAGTGCAGTGGGAATTTCCATGATCGATCGATCCCATGATCAGGCTACTGGGCGGAGAATGAGCGCAGTGACATAGAGCACAGATAAGAAGGAAAGAGTAGAAATGCAAAAGCAGGGGCTCAGGGAGCCTTCCACCACCCTCCCTGGGCCCCCCTGATTGGGCCACGGTCTGAGGGGCGCCAGCCACGTCCCACATCCTCCCTCGAGCATACACGGAGGCGCCACTCTGTCCTCTGCCCTGGGAGAGCCACGCAGCCTCCACACAAGAGAGAGTTACGGCACCTGGGGCAGCCCCCCACCCACGACGGCCGGTGAGAACGGGTGGGTGGGCACCCCTGCCCCCATCCTTTGGCGAGTCACTTCTAAGGCGTGTTCTGAATTCCAGAATCCAGAA
The DNA here is from genome assembly GCA_028646485.1 of Cryptoprocta ferox. Taxonomy (NCBI): domain Eukaryota; kingdom Metazoa; phylum Chordata; class Mammalia; order Carnivora; family Eupleridae; genus Cryptoprocta; species Cryptoprocta ferox. The sequence continues at coordinate 7,135,248 of CM053564.1, read as the reverse complement.
GCAAGGTGAGCCCGGGGCCCGCGGCATGTCACCAGCTCCAAGACCCCGTCCTGGTCACTTAACAACCCCCCTGTGCCCAGGCAGCCTCCACTTTCGGGAATATTCACACCGAGTCAGGTCACGGGCCGAGAACTGGGCTTGGAGCAAAAGGCGAGCGAAGTGCGGGTTCGCCAGCATTGCTGCCTCACTCACTTACCCATTCGCGTCCTCAGCTCGTCACTCATTCACTCCTTAACCGCCTCACCCCTGCCTCCCGCCACAGGAGCATCCCTTGGGCACAGGGTGTGGACGCCCAGTCACATCTCCATTTGACGCAGGAAAAATCCTCATTCCACGCGACACTGAAAGTCCATCAAGGAGCCTCTGGGAGAGGGGAGGTTCCCCCCGGAGTCTGGAGGGGAACCTCGGCCCCGTGCAGCCTGCCGGACCTCAATCCAGGAATCAAGCACGGCCTCCTTCCTACAGGGCACCGGGGTCCTGGGAGCGTGAGGTTGCGCTTCCTACTTGAAAGCCCGTCCTCACCTCATCTCAGCTCCGAAACGCCTCGAAAATCTGAAGAGACGCCTTGGAGAGATCAGACACCCGTTCTGGTTCTCAACTCACGGCTTTGAACCCATCAGCTCGACTGTACTCACCCTATTCACTGTCTCCTACCCCCTCCACCTCCAGAGCCGTACGAGCTGCGTTTATTGAGCACCTACTGTGTGCTAAATGTTTTATGTTAACTCGTTCACTGAACCTGTAAAAGCAGTCGCGTGAGGTACACGCTATCATCGGCCCGGCCCCCCCCCCCCGCCCCATATTGAAAGGAGAAAGCTGAGGCCAGGCAGGAAGCTGGCATTTGAGCTTTAAGCTCAAGGTCTTGGTTGTGAGCAGGACCTCCCTCCGTGGCTCACGCCAAGCCTTCGAGGCCTTAAAGGGAACTGTCGGCAAGGGTGGTTTGTACTGGAGCTGCAAACGGGGGCGGGGAGGGGAGCTCTGTGCTGGGCGGGCAGGGGACCCAGAATTGGGAACCAGACCCACATGACGAGTCACCGGTTTCTCCGTCGCCGGCAGTCCCAGCAGGATGTCCAGGCAGTGGCCCTACTGCCCCGTCCATCCTCCTCCCCTTCTCCACTGCCTCCCCTCACCCTGCACAAACACTGACTGTGCCCACTTCATTCCCTGTGCCCGGCGCCCCACTCCCGGCCGCGCCTGCCACCTGCGATGCCATTCCCCACGCCTCATCTGAGCTCATTCTTCAAGCCGCTGCTCACGCGTCGCTGTGGACGACTGTAGTTGAGCATCACAAGGAGGTCTGACTCTATTTTTTATGTTTATTTATTTTCGAGAGAGAGAGACAGAGGGTGAGCAGGGGAGGTGCAGAGAGAGAGAGAGACACACACAGAATCCGAAGCAGGCTCCAGGCTCCCAGCTGTTGGCGCAGAGCCCGACGCGGGGCACAAACCACGAGGTCGTGACCTGAGCCGAAGTCAGATGCTCGACCGACTGAGCCACTAGGTGCCCCAAGGTGGTCTGATCCTAAAACAGAAACGAAGTGCATGCAGACAGGTAGAAACCCGACTTCTCCCTCCACAAAGCCAACCATGCACTGGTTTGGAATATCCATTTCCAAGTCACAAACCACGCCAGCACTTAGTGGCCTCAGAAAACAGATTTATTTTGCTCGCAGATATGTAATTTGTAGGGTTCCGTGGGGACGGGTCTGCTCCGCCTCGTGCAGCGCCCCCCCGGGGCAGGCCGACCCAGGGACTCCAGCCAGGGCCGGGGGCTGAGGACACCCGTTCTCCTGCACCTGGGCCTCAACTTATGACGCCTGGGTGTCCGCCCAGCCTGGCGGCTCAAGTCCAAGGAGCACAGGTGCATGTGCATAGCATTTTTATGACCTCAAGTCATACACCACCGTGTCTGCAGTCCTCAGTCGGTCAAGACAGCCCTCAAGGCCCGTCCAGGCTCACAAGGTGGGGACGGAGACTCCTGATGGGGCTGGCAAGGTTCTAGCAGAGTCCATGGGCCAGGGGACGCTAGCTTTGGAAAATAAAACCTGCCACAATTTGCATAATGGCTTTCCTGCGGTTTCCAGTTAGCAGCTTCACAATTTCTGGTTATTTCCCCACATCTCTCTGAGAGGAATCAGTACCGCGGAAGGAATACATCCCAAGTAAAACCCGGGTGCTCGACACACAATGCCGAACCCCCTGCGCTGCTGGGTCTCAGGGAAGATCAAAGGATGTGACAAAGCCCCAGGCAAGATGAGATCAAACGCTGGTCCTCCTGCCTTTTTTGTTTTGTGGGTTTCCATGGTGATGGGAAGGGCAGAACTGAGTAGAAGACTAGACATTATCATAATATTGGAGCTTAGAATATCTATGTTCCTTTACACACGCACCTGCCCGAGCCCAATGCCAGCACTCAGCATTTAAAAAAAAAAAATCAACTAAATCATTTAAGATTCTACTGACGAAAAAGCCTCCCTCAGAACCCCCAAGAGACACAGCCATTGGGGGCGTAGGTCACCTCCTCCGGGAGGTCTTCCATGATGCCCCAGAGGAGGCTGTGTTCGGCCCCCTGGCTTCCCTGAGTAGCCTCCCCTGGCAGACGTAGCAGGCTGGAGTCTAAGACCTTGTTTCTTTTTCCATTTATTCTTGTTCTTGTTTTGCACATGTAAGCTTCCATTACGCAACTGTCAATTCCTTCTTCAACTCTTTCATATTTATCTAATGGCCCAAACGCTTGCAAATCTGCATTTAGCTGCATTTGAATTGCCCAAAGGCCTACATTCGTTGCATTTCTAAACAGGTTGGCTTTCATTAAGGAAATAATAGAACGCACACTCGGTCCAGTTTGGGGGACGCAACAAACTTGACTCTGTCTCTGATCTTGGCTGGCTGGATTTTAACTTTTAAAGGGCCACATCCTCTGGGTGGCTCCGTCAGTTAGGCGTCCGACTCTGACTCAGGTCATGATCTCACGGTTCATGAGTTCGAGCCCCACATTGGGCTCTGTGCACACAGCCCAGAGCCTGGAGCCTGCTTTGGATTCTGTGTCTCCCGCTCTCTGTGTTCCTCTCCTGCTTTGTCTCTGTCTCTGTCTCACTCTCTCAAAAGTAAACATTTTCTAAAAAATTAAAAAAAAAAAAAAAGGCAGCTGGCTTTGGGTGGGCAGGGCCGAGTGAGGCTGCGTCCTCCCGCCAGACTCCGGGGAAGTTTCTAGCGCCTTGGAGCCGGCAGCCCGCTTATCAGGGTCCCTGCTCTTTGTTACCAAGCCAGGCGCAGACGGGGAGAATCGAATGGATCAAGATGGGATATTATAGAAGAGGCCGTTTAATGAGCAGCGGTTTGAATTAAGACCGGTTTTTATGTCTTTTTTTGTTTTCCACCAACCGTCATTGAAAATTGCCACGAATGATGTGTTAATTCTGCTCCCTAGCGGGTCTCCGATATGGTAAAGGATGAATTTTAAATTGTTTGATCAGAATTAGCAACATTAGTCACTGCAAATAGCCTTTTAATTCCCACAGAGCTGCCAAGGGGGAGCAGAAATAGACTCGGGGAGGAAGGTTCCAGCAGGCAGATGTGCTGGTGGTAGATGAGGCCATGTGACTTTGGTCTCCAGGTGCCCCCACCGGGTCTGAGCCCCAGCTTTGCACCTTCTGGATGTGGGAGGGTTTGCTCTCCGGGCTCCACCCCCCCCCCAGCTCTGGGGTCTGAGGGCAATGCCCTTGTTCCTCACGGCTCCTGCCTTCCCCCCAGGCTCAGGCCATGGTCCCAGGTCCCCCCTCCCTCCAGGCTCAGGCCCCATCTTCCTGGGTCCCCCCTCCCTCCAGGCTCAGGCCCCATCTCCCCGGGTCTCCCCTCCCTCCAGGCTCAGGCCCCATCTCCCCGGGTCCCCCCTCCCTCCAGGCTCATCTCCCAGCTGGGGGGGGCCTCCCCCCAGGCTCAGGCATGTCCCGGGACCCCACAGGCACAGGCGAGTCGCTGGACAAGCCTGTTCTCCCCCAGCCTCGCCAAAGAGACCCCCTCACCCTGTGCCGGGCAACAACCCCCCTCTGCCTCAGACTCTCCAAAGGGCTTCTCCTTGCACTGAGCCCGAAGACCAGGCTCCTGGCCTTGGCACGCGCATCCCCGCCCACCTCCGCTCCCCAACTCCAGCCTCCCCACTCCTTCGAGAACCCAAGTCATTCTCGCCAGAGAAATATGTCATAACCCCCCCTCCCTAGGCTTCCCCTCAACATCCCCTTCTCCTCTACAAACTCCGCTTACATGCCACCACCTCCAAGAGCACCCCTCCACGGCCCCCTTCACTCCCACCTGCCTCGATGTCTCTTCATCTCCCTCATAGAAAACGCCAGCATGCCTCGGCGCCGCTGCGGGTGGCTGGCTTGCTGTTCTGCCCTATTTGTCTTGCGTCCGTCTTGTCCCACTAGATTCTAAAGAGCGTCATGCCTGGTGCCTTAGGCCAGCATCAGGCGCACGGAAATCCTCAGTCGAGAGCCATGAAATGAATGAGTGAACGAAGGAATGAATGAATGAGCGGCCACGCTCTCCCAGGCAAGCTGCTTCTCCAGCTCCTTCCTCCGCACCTGGGTTTTGGCATCAGTTTCCAGACTGGCCTCCCTGCCTCCGGCCTCGCTTGCCCGCTGTGGGTCCAGCCTCCACCCTGGCCTCCAGGGTCACCGTTATCTGCAAATCTGTCCCGTTGCATCTGTAACACCCTTCAGCGGCCACCCAGTGCCTTCAGGACAAGCACAAGCCCTTCGGGTCTCCGCCCCACCACTTAGCCTCTGCGCAAACCCGAGCGAGCTTCTTCACCTCTCCGTGCCTCTGCCTCCCCTTCCGTAAAATGGGCGTAACCATGAAACCAACACTGAAGGGTACCAAGAAGATTAAAGCAGGTAATCCTGTTCGGGGCGTCGAACAGTGTCTCGGACACGGTAACCACAATTGCCGTTAATTCTAAGAACGGTCACGACACCACCGGTGTCATTGTCATTATCTGAGCCATGCAGAACGGAGCCCGATCCCCCATCACGCTGTTTATGTGACCCCAGGGGCCAACAGCAAGGTCATGGTCTTTGATTTCAATGATGTGGGTCATTGGTGGGCAATACTGTACCCCAGGGATGGCTGGCAATTTGGTCATTTGGTCGTCACCACTACGGAGAGGGGACAACCAGTGAGTAGAGGCCAGGGATGCCGCTAACCCGCCTCCAAGTGCACAGAACAGTTCCCACAACAGAGATGACCTAGCCCCCAGTGACAAGGCCACCAACACCGAGAAACCATGATTTGTGTCAAAAAGAAAGTGCTGGTAAGGCACGGTCTGAAGACTGGCATTTTTTAGTGGTGACGTGTACATTTTTAAGACTGCGTATTATGAAAACAAAACCAGCCTGTTATTGAAAAGAATCTGTTCACAACCAGACATTGATTCCTACTGATTCTGCTCTAAAACACACCTGCATCTTGAACTTCAACATTGTTGTCCATGGGCACCACCTCCAGCCCAGCCCCACCCACCACCGCCCCGCACCTGGGCGCAAGGGCACCTGCCCACCTCCAATCCATGCAGCACCAGCAGCCAGAGGGGTCTTCTGAAAGCATCATTCTTGAGGCACCTGGGTGGCTCAGTCGGCTAAGCGTCTACTCTTGATCTCATCTCAGGACATGATCTCATGATTCGTGGGATCGAGCCCCACAGTGGGCTGAGCACTGACAGTGGGGAAGCTACTCAGGATTCTCTCTCCTCCTCTCTCGGTCCCTCCCTAGTGGATGCTGTCTCTCTCTGTGTCTCAAAAAACTAAATAAAACTTCTAAAAATAAAAAAAAAAATAAAAGCGTAATTCTGGTCATGCCGCTCCGCCTGCTTAAAATCCTTCAATGTACTATTCCATCCTTCTTAGAATAAAATCTAAAATCCCACAAGCCACTGTCTGACTGTTCCCTGCCTTCTTTTCCTGCTTCATCATATGTCCTGTCTTCCTCACTCGCTACTTTTTATCCTTTACTAGAATAGACTCATGTCTTCCCAGCCCCAGGGCCTTTGCACATACTGTCTCCCTTTCCCCAGTATTTCCATGCCTGACTACATCTGGCCCTCCAGGTTTCATGTAAATCTCCCTTCATAAAAGAGACTTCTCCTGACCACTCTTGCAGGAGCAGGTTCCCACCCCCATAGACACCGTGTTGTCCTAAAGAGTGCTTATGGTGACACTGTTTTTCTGTGTTCATTCACTTGTTTTTGTCTGTTTCCTGCATTAGACCAAAAGCTGCTTGATGTGGGGCTTTGCCTCCCCCCATGTTCCCCCAGCACAGCACTGGCCGCCTCACACACGATTTCACCGAGCCTTCCCCACACCACGTGAGGTGAGCAGTCTCCCCCCGATACCATCGATGAGAAAACTGAGCCCCAGAAAAGCAAAGAAGTTGTTCGGTGCCCATGGCCGAGCCAGGTTTCAAACTCAGGTGCCTTTGAACCCAAAACCCAAACCTTCTCCAAAGGGTCCTGTTAGGAAAGGAAGACCTTTCGGTACGAGGTCAGACCCTACGCATCTTCACTTTGAACCTCTCTTGCTCATCATGTGCAAAGTCAGAAATAATTCTGTACCAGCAATTCAAGGCGGCTTGTGGGCAGAGAACGCCGGCCTCTGTGAAGAGGGGAAGGCGGCCGTGGGAAACGTCACCATTTTTCTCCTCTTTCCAGAAAGACCAGGCTCGGCAAAGCCACACTGCGCACAGGGGCAGACACCGATGGTTAGAAACTCCGGCAGTTTCCAGCTCTTTCCAAAACAAACGGGAGCATCAGTCTTGGGCTCTGTCAGTTAATCTGCTGCTTCCAGATCCACCTGGCTCATGAGAGTCAAGACGTGGTCCGTGCCAGGCAGCGGGGGGCAGGGGGGACTCCTGAAGACACAGCCCAGGCCAGCCCCTAACGGCGCTCACCAGGCAGAAGGGCGCAACCCATTCCCTAGGTACCCACCCCAAGCCGTCACCTCCGCCCTACTAGGTGACTGGCTTATTTCTCTGGCCCCCGGTCTAGTGTCGCCTGTCCGGATGACAAAGTCCACAGCAACAAGGATCTCTGTCTCCGTGTAGCAGGAACCCTGGCAAACATTTACTGAATGAACAAAATGAACAGTCCCGAGGTCCCACCATGATACCCAAGTATGAGAGTGTCCACGCGGAAAGGCCCACGCGCGCCCGCCCGGCCAGCACGTTACGGGGAGGTATCGCTCTGTGAACACAGCTTTTCCAGGAGCAGCGGTGACATGGTGACAAGCCAAGGAGTGCAGGTGTCGACGCCGGGACAGGGGAAGAAACAGAGCCTCCCCGGGGGCCCCCAGAGGAGCATAGTACTGGTGCCATCGTGAGGTCAGTCCAGTGAGACGTTTCAGACTTCTGACCTGCACTGTAACAATAAATTTGTGTTGCTCAGGCCCCCAGGCATGTGGCTTCTGTCACCACAGCCATAGAAAGCTAAGACCATGGGCAGAAATGATGGTAACCGCCAGGAGGGAGAAAATAAACGGTATAATGACCACAGAGCACTTAGCACAGTACCTGGCCCATGACAGGTGCTCAAACAGGATTACTCAGTAGTGTCACACCAAGGGTCTGCCTTCTCTGCCCACCCACCAGGGACAACGCCATTCTCCAAGGATGCTGGGTCTTCCCTTCCCTCCATCTGGTACCCATCTGTGTCCTGTAGTTAATTCACATAAATAAATACCAGGGCTTCAAAGTCAAACAAGTTGGGGTTAAAGCCCTGGTGCTCTTTCCTCCTAGCACAGTCGTGGAAAAACTCCTTGACCTTTGTCAGCCTCATCACGCCTCTCTCAAGCCACTGCTGTGAGGCCAAGAGGAACCAGGCCAGAGAGTGCCCAGCAGCCCACAAATGGTGCCGTTCCTATGACCATCACCAGCAACAGAAGGGGCTCTTCTAGAAGGTGGTGAGTTCCATGGCACTAGAAGGGGCCGACATACGTCCTGCTACTGCCTCGTCCCCTGACACCCACACATTTGATGGTGGGGAGCAAGACTGATATAAAATGTCAGAGTAGAACGGACAGGGGAGAGGGAGGTGTCTCTGAACCAGCCCCCCCCCCACATCTTACAGAAGGTTAAACTGAAGCCTGCAGTGAGGAAGAGGAGCCCCGGCCAAGATCCTTGCCCCCTCCAACTTTCTGAACCATGAGCAGCTGTGTTCCGTGGGTGCCCTCCCAGCCCCGTGCAACTGCACCCACAGCCAGCTGTGTCTTATTAATATTAACATGGTGGAAAATGAAACCAGGCTCACACACGTCACTTTCCAGGCTGTAACCCCCGGGCTGTGCCAAGTGCCACTGGCTTAAAACAGACTACAAAGTCATGAGTTAGGGGAAAGGCGAGGTCTGACCTGTCTGAGGATGGGCAAGGAAGACAACAAGGAGGAGGACAGAGATCACACATGGGGAAAACTCTAAGACACAGCCAAGAGGGCTATACTTTCTCTCAATAGAGCCCTCTGCATTCTATATCCTCACCCCAGACGGTCCCCTCTCAACTTCCAGGAAGAATCATCATAGCATTATTATCATCACCACTATCTCCATCATCATCATCACCACCGTCATCACCATCATCATCACCATCACCACCATCATCATCACCACCATCACCATCATCACCATGACCACCATCATCATCACCATGACCACCATCATCATCGTCACCACCATCATCATCATCTCCATCATCACCACCACCACCATCACCATCATCACCATGACCACCATCATCATCACCATGACCACCATCATCATCGTCACCACCATCATCATCATCTCCATCATCACCACCATCACCATCATCATCATCACCACCATTATCACCATCACCACCATCATCATCATCATCACCATCATCATCATCACCACCATCATCATCACCATCACCACCATCATCATCATCACCATCATCACCATCACCACCATCATTATCACCACCACCATCATCATCATCACCACCATCATTATCACCATCACCATCATTATCACCATCACCATCATCATCTCCACCACCATCATCACCACCATCATCATCACCATCACCACCATCATCATCATCACCACCATCATCATCATCACCATCACCACCATCATTATCACCATCACCATCATCATCATCATCTCCATCACCACCACCATCATCACCATCATCATCATCACATCATCATCATCATTATCACCATCACCATCATCATCATCATCATCACCATCATCACCGTCACCACCATCATTATCACCATCACCATCATCATCTCCATCACCATCATCACCATCAGCACCATCATCATCACCATCATCATCACCATCATTATCACCATCATCACCACCACCATCATCACCATCACCACCATCATCATCACCATCACCATCACTATCATCATCATCATCACCACCAACACCACCACCACCATCATCACCACCATCTTCATCATCACCACCACCATCATCATTATCACTATTACCATCAACATCATTGTGGCACCTGGGTGACTCAGTTAAGGATTCGACTCTTGATTTTGGCTCAGGTCATGGTCTCATGGATCTTGAGTTTGAGCCCCACATCAGGCTCTGTGCTGACAGTGTGGGGGCTGCGTGGAATTCTCTCTCTCTCCATCTCTCTCTGCCCCTCCCCACCCCTCTCAAAATAAATAAATAAATAAATCACCATCACCATCATCATCACCATCATCACCATATCATCACCGTCTTCATGCCAGCCTCCCCTTCAAAGGTTCACTGTCCAGTGGGGAAGACCCTGGAAGAAACAGAGAACAGAGACGAGGTTATGAGCACTGTGACAGAGACCGCCAGCGAGGAACTGGGAGCACAGGGGCTGAAGGAAAAGCTCCCTGAGAGAGTTGCAGGCTCTCCCTTGAGTGGAGAGCCAATAACCAACACTGGCCCAGGCAGAGGGTACCAACTGACCACCTTTGCTTGGAGTCATGTGACGGGCACTGTGCTAAGGGTCTGAAGTCCTGAACTTGGGTCCTGGCTTGGCTCCAAGCACGTGACCTTAAGGCAGAGTATTGCTATTTGTGGCTGGATCATTCTTTGTGGTGACGAGTGTCCTGCAAGATGCTTAGCAGGACCCCTGGCCTCCACCCAAGAGCATCCTTCAACCTCCCCACCCCCCAACCAGTGGGACAACCAAAACTTCTCCTGACACTGCCAAACATCCCAGTGGTTGGGAGGAATGGGTGTAAACTCACCCCTGGTGATTCTGAGGGTTAAGAACCTTCAGGAAACACTAAGTCACTCGCTGTGCCCGCTTTGGCACCACAGGTAATAAGTCACTTAGTTAACCTTTTAGTCTTGGCTCTTCATCTGTTAAATGGCATCCAGAACTCAGGTCCCCCAGACAGCCTGCCTGAGTGTGACTCATGCCTCCACCAACGAATTGCTCCTTGCATGTCCTTTGTCCCTCTACACCTTAGTCTCCTCCTCTGCACAGTGGAGACAATAATCATGCCTACTGCACAGAGTCATTGTAAGAATTCGGTAAATGATGGATGGAGAGTGCTTAGTTCCCTAAGAACTCCATAAACGTAAGCTATTATGACTACGCAACGCCCAGAGAGAGAGCAAGGATTTATGAGAACGTGCTGACACTCCCAGCACAGGCTCTCCGTTCATATGTAGGTCTCTCTGCCCTTGCTCTGCAGCTCGGCTGAACCTCCGGTGCGAAAGTTCCCGGGGAACGGCGGCAGGGCAGACAGAGCCCCTGGACTTCACCTCCGAGCGCTGGGCAGAGAAAGTCTGTGATGCCCAGAGCCCTGCTGCCTGCCGACCCGTAAGAGTTAATACTGCAGTATCCCCAGCCTGGGCTCCAGCCCTCGGAGAGAGATGCGGCAAAGCCTCCAAGGGTTTGAATATCCTGTGTCTGCTCATTAGTATCCTCGCGGTGCCTTTGGCCAGTGGGGTAATGCTTTTTACCCAGAGACCTGACACCCACCCAATCTGGGCAAAGACAGGTGCCATGGTCGACATGATACAGAAAGTGCTTTCAAGAAGGGAAAGATGCAGGGAGAGAAAGAGCACACGCTCTCTGCAAAGTGGAAATCATCCTTCATAGGTGGCAACAACAACAAATGGATGCTGCTTTCTTCTTGGTCTCAGGGAAGTCTCTCCCGGTCTCTGACAAGGATGGATGGGCGCAGGAGGAAGGATGTGGTTTCGTACTCGAAAGAATTGGGCTCGGTATTAATCCTGCCTTTTTTTTTTTTATTCTGTATTCTTGATGCTTTGACATCGTGGAGCCGTGACTGATTCAGAAGGGGCTGGCCCTGCCAGAGTTGGGTGATTTCTTAAAGGGAGCAAACTACTCACCTCCGAGCACACATTCCACATGCAAACCAGCCCGTCCCGAGCCCATCCCCCAACCGCCTCCTTCATCAGGCTCGCACACTCCCTCCGGGCCACCACCCCGGGCTCGGATCCCTCTAGGACCCGGTACCAGGCACCTGGGGGCAGTCCCTATGCCCCAGAGCCCACTGAAATTATTCCAGCTAGCCACCCTAAGCCTCGCTACCCCAGGGAAGGGACTCTGGACAATCATCTTCTACCACTGCCCCAATCCCTCCATCTACAAAATAGCAGCAACCGTCCCCTCCTGTCGGTGACATGGTAAGGTTTAAAATGGATATTGGGGCACCCGGGTGGCTCGGTCGGTTGAGCATCCAACTCTGATTTCGGCTCAGGTCATGATCTCAAGGTTCGTGGGTTTGAGCCTGGCGTCGGGCTCTGTGCTGACAGCGTGGAGCCTGCTTGGGGATCTCTCTCTCCCTCTCTCTCTGTCCCTCCCCTGCTTGGGCATATACACATGCTCTCTATAAATAAATAAACAAACAAACATTTTAAAAAAATAAAACAAAAAAATAAAAAATGGATATGAAGTGCTCTGCACCACGCCGGGCACACGGGGGGTTGGGGTGGATAGTCCCCCAGGCCCCCACTGAGGAAGGGAGGCGGTGGGGGTGTGAGGGGGTGTGGAGGGAATAAGTGAGCAGGGGGTGCTGACTGGCAGGAGAGAGGCATCAGAGAGGTGATGTCAGGGGAGCCCCGGGATGCCCCGAACCTGTGCCAAAGAGGGGCCTCCCGGTGAGCACTTCCTGAGGCCACAGCTAACACCTCCTCCTAGACTGGAAGAAGGAACTGGAAGAAGGAAGAAGGAGCGCCAGGCCCACCACTGGGATGTGGGAGAGGTGGGGGGGGACAAAGGCCCCCACATACTCATCCAGAGAAGCCCTAACGCTGCACAGCACCACCTCTCTGGGTCCCGGTTTTCTCATCCCTGGAGCAAGCCATCAGATCCGCGACTGCTTGTGTCACAGAGACGCTGCAGGGCCCGGGGGTGCCAGGGGCAAAGCCAAGGTCGTGGTGAACCCCGGAGTGCCATGCCGCCGAGGGGGTGTGCAGGCACCTCGTCACGGAGCGTTCTGCCTTCCCCAGCCGGTCCTCGGGTTCTGAAAGCTCCAGACGCTCCTGTCAACACCCCAAAATTCAACTGCCTTTTCTGTTCACCGTCCCAGACCCATAAACGCTCCAGAAACCATCTGCCCACACTTGGCATTCATTTACTTTCAGACCATACCGCAAGCCCGTTTTTATGAATTAGGTCTTTCTGACACCTGGCATATTCAACAACCAGCCACCTAAAAATGGCACAAAGGCATCACCCACAGCCTAATCATGTGGCACGTAACAGATGCCTGGAAATATCGGATTAACTGGACTGAGCCCCAGGGGAAATTTCTTGTTGTAAAAAAAAAAAAGTCAATGCAGGGGCGCCTGGGGGGCTCAGTGGGTTGAGCGTCTGACTTCGGCTCAGGTCATGATCTCACGGTTCGTGGGTTCAAGCCCCGCGTCGGGCTCTGTGCTGACAGCTCAGAGCCTGGAGCTGCTTCCGATTCTGAGTCTCCCTTTCTCTCTGCCCCTCCCCCACTCACCCCCCCTCTGAAAAATAAACAAACATTTTTAAAAAATGCAAAAATGCATGCTCTTGACACTTCAGAAGGCCACAAATGTCTCCCGGTGCCTACAAACAAGCACGGCGACAGAGCAGAGCAGAAGGAGAACTTACAAGCTACGTGTTTCCATCCACGCACACACGCTCACTGTACGGAGAGAGACAGCCTGGGGAGAAAATCCTTGAGCTCCCTGAGTTTTTGCAAACGTCACCAGTGGAATTAAGATGAGGTCATAGGGGAATGGGCTGGACCTTGATCCAATATGACTGGTGTCTCCTAAGATGAGCAGAAGAGAGAACCACACTGGCAGGGAGGAGGTGGCCGTGTGGTGGCAGCAGCAGAGACCAGGATGAGGCAGATAAAGCAAGTCAAGGCACCCCAGGCATTTGCAGGAATCACCAGCCGCAAATACGGGCTCCCCCAGAGCCTTCAGAAAGAAGACGGCCCAGCTGACCCCAATTTAGGACTTCCTGCACCCAAACGGTGAGACGACACGCTTCCGTTTTTTTAAGCGACTCGCCTTGTGCTGAGCTGCTATGGAAGCCACAGGAAACAGACCCATCTCACAGTGTAAAGAGTCAGGACGCCTGGCCTCCCTGACTTTGCAAATGCTGTTCCCTCCCCCTGGAACGCCTCCTTCTCCCTTAACCTGCCCAACAAAATTCGACTTCATTTTTCGAGGTATGGCGCTTTCTCCGGGACACATTCTCTGACCATCCGTGCTCCCACGGCCCCCACAGCTCTCGGGCTTTCCAGTGCTGCATCACTTGTCCCCGGGGTGGGACAATCGTCTGTTCTCAATTTCATCTTCACTGTTCACTGGTGTGTGAGCTCACAGAGGCCGGGGAACTCACGTATTCACACTGGCGACCCCGGTGCCCACAAAAGACCACTCATCAGAACCAGAATTCGGCTACAGTCTCGATTAAATAGGTCATCTGAGCTGGAACTAAAATACTTTTTTTATTCCCTTCTTCTTGTAAAGGAGGGACCGGAAGCAAATATGACACATTGTGGACATCTGTTAACTCCAGAGGGTGGGTACATGTGTGTCATATTATTTCCTGTACTTCTCCGAAGATCTGAAATATTTCGTAATGAAAATGTTCTCAACCTTAGAAACAGAATGTAGCGGACCATCTTGGGACACGACCAGTCCATTGGAGAGTGGTTTCTTTTTTTTTTTTTCTTTTATGTATTATTTATTTTTGAGAGGGAGAAAGAGAGGGAGAGAGCATGAGCAGGGGAGGGGCAGAGAGAGAGGGGGAGACAGAGGATCCGAAGCAGGCTCAGCACTGAGAGCACAGAGCCCTATCCGGGGCTCGAGCTCACGAACCACAAGATCATGACCTGAGCCCGAAGTGGGATGCTCAATGGACTGAGCCACCCAGGAGCCCCTGGAGTCTGGTTTCTACTGGAAAAGGCATTTCTAGTTCAAAACATGGCCTTTGAACACAATTGTAGACCTCAGCCCATCACGTGTCTGGTGAGCAGGAAAGTGTCCTGAGTACCCACTATGCATTCCTTAACGGTGGTCGTCTTGTTGTCATTGTTCCCGCAATCCTATGAGATTACATGATTGCTCCCTCTTTGCGGCAGAAGAAACAAGCTCTCCGAGACTTGTCCAAGGTCATACGGCTGATAAACGTTGGGTTGGAGATAGAAACTGAGTCTGTGTCATTCCTAAGCTAAATAACAGGAGCAGAAATTTACAGTCTTCCCTGTGTCCCAGACACACACAGTAGCTTATTTCAGCCACGCAACCACCCCATGAGATGGGTCCTGTGGTCATCATCGTCCCACGCTGTGGAGGAAGAACTAAGGCACAGAGAGGCCGAGCACCTTCCTGGTGGCACAGCCCGCCCATGGTGGGGCTGGGATTCCAACTTGCGCAAGCCTGTGCTCCTTCCCCCCTGGGATCTCTCCCACCGTGGGAACAGGCTGCTGCCCCTCCAGGAAGGGTCCCCAACACCAGAGATGATGTCCCCCAACTCCTGGGGGTCTCTGGACGTCACCAACATCCTGAGGTCTGCCTCCAAACCCGAGAGCAACAGCCTAGAGCAAACCTACACTGGGGAGAAGGATGCAGACGGGACTCTAGGCAGGAGGGTGTTTGCAGAGGGAAGCCGTCCAGCAACAAGCCCTCAGTCCTTCTCCGCTGCCTACAGAACCCTGTGTGGGCACGTTTCCAGAATGCGGAGAGAACAGAGAGAAGGCACCATCCCAAGATCTTTCCCACCTTCCCGCCTGCTCGCCTCCACATTTTCTTCTCATATCCCCTGCCCCACATCTAAGGGCTGTAACCTGTATTAAAACTGTAGAAACCAGGGCGCCCGGGTGGCTCAGTCGGTTAAGTGTCTTCTTCTGCTCAGGTCATGACCTCATAGTTCATGGGTTCGAGCCCCGCGTCGGGCTCTGTGCTGACAGCTCGGAGCCCGGAGCCTGCTTCAGATTCTGTGACTCCCTCTCTCTCTCTGCCCTTCCCCCACTCATGCTTGCTCTCTTTCTCTCTCTCAAAAATAAACACTAGAAAAGTTTTTAAAAACTATAGAAACCTAATTTCTAAGACTTTAATCCTGCCGGTCAGCAGCAATATTAATAATTCTCAACTACTGTCCATTCCCTCCAAGGGATTTAGCAGACTGACTGACCATACACGTGCCATACAGACTTCCCTTCCGTCTGTTCCAGGGTCCAGCTAATGACTTTAGGACATGGCCGCTAATTCCTCTGCCCTTCCGGATGTATAGCCTTTATTCACCAAGATAAAGACCTAGAATCCCCTCTGGCATGAAGAGATTGAGATCGCAAAGATGAAATCCTGAGACAGAAGGAAGCATCAGGAGTCCAGACGCTAACCACAGGACCGTCAAGAACCTGACTCCTGAGAATGTGGTCTTCAGAGTCTTTGAAGTTGAGAGAGGATTCTGGGATATACACAGACCTAAGCCAAAGGTGTCCCTTTTGGCAAACTTGAGGTTCACTTGGCTCTCACCCAGAGAAGTGACCTGACTTCACAGAGACAACATTTCCAGAATTACCTCCAACCCAGCTCTGTGTCTTGTCCCATCTCGGGTATTCCTTGGTCCCATGGGAGATCGCACCTGCCAGGAGAGGGGTCTATGACCCCTGTGCATTGGAGAAACCCCACTCCCTGACAATGACCTCTCACTGACCATGACTGAAGCTTCTAAGGTTTTCTTGGACTTATTGAATCACCTCCTTCAAAAGCCTCAGAAACCTTCATTAATACCTTCTGCCCCAGAAAGAACCACTCTTCTGACTTCTATCACCTTCAGTGACACACTTGAGGGAACTTTCTGGGGCAGGGGGAAGTATTCCATATGCCGTCCTGATCTGGGCTGTGGTTGCACAGGCGTATGCATCCGTAAACGGAGGTGGGCATTTTACACACGCTGCAAGTATATCACCCCTCAATCTCTCTTAAGTATTTTTTAAATTATTTTAATATTTATTTTTAAGAGAAAAAGAAATAGAGCACAAGTAGGGGAGGGGCAGAGAGAGAGGGAGACACAGAATCCGAAGCAGGCTCCAGGCTCTGAGCTGTCAGCACAGAGCCCAATGCGGAGCGTGAACTCACGAACCGCAAGATCATGACCTGAGCCAAAGCAGGGTGCTTAACTGACTGAGCCACCCAGGCGCCCTTCTCTTAAGTTTAAAAAAAAAAAAAAAAAAAAAAAGGAGGGAGATGGGTAATCAGCCTCAGGCAAAAAGATCATTGAAAGCTAGAAAATGAGAAATTTCTAGAAATACTTCCATGTTGCCGAAAGAAGGTGGCTGAGGGTGAAGCATGCAGACATGCAACTGGTCACAGATGGGGCCACGTCCAAAGAAAGCCCAGTTGTCACTGATCGAAAATTTGGATTTCTTTTATTTTTCTTTAATTTTGAGCGAGAGAGACAGAGAGACAGAGAAAGTAGGGGAGAGGAAGACAGAGAGAGAGGATCCCAAGCAGGCTCCACGCTGTCGGAACAGAGCCCGATGCGAGGCTCAAACTCATGAACTGTGAGATCGTGACCTGAGCCGAAATCAAGAGTCAGATGCTTGTCCCACTGAGCCACCTGGGTGCCCCCCCGCCAAATGTTGCATAGCTTTCAACAAAGTCCAAAACGCAAGCTCCCGAACCCCTGAGAGCTGCCAGTCAGAAAGGACCCATTGAGGCAATCACTTGGAGACATCCGTCCATCAAGGTGCACAAACACGACAGGATGTAAGAGCAGGGACAGGGAGAGAAAGATGCTGGGGCCAACGACGGATGGGGGCGGGAGGAGGAGGAGACGGGGACAGGTGACCCCGGCTGCACGTTTATCCAACAAGGGTTCCTGTTGTGACCGTGCAGAGTGAGGGTGACCAGTGTGGGCCGGCGGAGGGCGCTCCCAGGGAAAGCTAACGAACGTGTGTTGTGGTCCCACTGCGCCGGGGCCACTTACACCGCCCAGAACCACCCCGCCAGTGTCTCCTCATCTGTAACTCCTGTGGCCCAGCCGGGCTCGTCACTTCCTGACTGTGAAGTGGCAGAGGAGCCTTTTTAATTAACAAGTCGTGTCTCTATCCCACCGTACATTTATTTCACCACTCAATGCACCAACCAGGTGCCTTCAGGGAAAGGGGAGAATTTTAAGAAGCTGGGAAGGGGGGTGAGCGGGGAGCTGTTAAAAGGTGTCAAGTGAGCAGGTGCAGGCTTGTTAGTCACAGAGAACACATAAATCTTTGAAATTAATTTCACCGATGGTTCATTTTTCATTAATATTTTCCTGGCCGTAAAAAAGTAACACTCTGTTCTCCTGCACCCCAGGGGACAAAGACACATTCTTGGAGAGAAGACCAGACAGACACCACACACACACATTCTCAGAGAAGGACCCGCGGGTCATTCCGGTGATGCGCGGGACCCACTGGGAAAGGGGGCAGCTGGGGGTGGCGGGGGAGACCCTGGAGCCTGAGTAAGGCATGCAGGTGTAAAACCTCCTTCAGGCCACCTGCCAGCCGGGGGACCGAGGGCAAGCCATGGCCTGTCTGATCCTCCCAGGACCCCAAGGAAGGGGCCATCACAAGACCATTGTAAACATGACATAAAGCCAAAGTGAGGATGGAGTGCTTAGTAAACTAAGCGCTGAGCACTTACGTATTAGCTAAGGTTTGGGTTTTGTGCCTGTTTGATTCTGGTGGATAATAAACACTGAGCGGCCAAAATTAGAGCGATTCTTCAGAAAGAAAGAGGAAAATGTAATTGGGAGGATCCAGGGACAGCCAAGGAATTGGGGCACCCCAAGCTCATCTATTCTTTGTGTCATTCATTTATCTCTCCATCCCGTAAGTACAGGGGTCCTCCCTTTATCCTCAGGGCATACGTTGCAAGACCCCCGGTGGACACCCCAAACCGCAGATAGCACTGAACCCTACAAGTGCTATGTTTTTTCCTATACACACATGCCTACGATCAAGTCCAATTCGTAAATCAGGCACAGAAATGAACAACAAATACCTAACACGAAAATAAAACAGGTGTAACAATGTACTGTACTAACAATTATGAGATCGGAGTCTCTCTCAAAATACCGGGTTGTCCTGCCCTCATGCTTCTTCCTGTGATAATGTGAGAGAATACAACGCCCACATGATGAGAGGAAATGAGGGGAATGACATGACGGCACTGTGTGACATAGCATTAGACTGCCACCGACCTTCTGATCAAAAAGTCTGGTGAAGATTTTAGAGAAGCAAGCAAGCCATTATGATGTTTCTTAGTAAGAGTGATCATGGGGTAAAACACAGATGGTCGATGAGAACACAGGAAAAAAGCTCTGTGTCAGTCAGCTACTGCTGCATAACAAGCATCCCTAGAGGCACACAGGGCTAAGTGATTGTTTTCACGCTCAGTGGGGGCAGCTCTGCTTCTGGCCACGGGGCTATAAGGGCCAGAAGTGACTCCGTTTCACGTGACTTCTACACGTGCAGTTACCCAGTGTGTGTTTTTCAGGGTCAGGCTGGAAAGTCTTGTGTCTCTCAGAGGGATTTTAGATTATAAAACATGTTAAAGCAGCACAGTTTATTTTCTCTTTCAAGGACGTGTAGTGAAAATAAACAAGGCACCACCGGGCGGGAGCTGGTTCGGGCCTGCTTGATCCATAATAACCTATTTACATGTCACTGATCTGTCCCACTTCACCAGCTTAAAGTACAAAAATGAGGTCACGGTCCTTTTTAATATTCAAATTAAATTACTCTGGGAGCATAAACTGGTTCAACCTTTTTGGAGGGCAATTGGCTAATGCCTCCCCAAATTTTAAATGTGCTTCCCTTTCAACTCCGGGATCCTGTTCTTCCAGGACTCTGTTCTACACAAATCCTTGCACAAATGCAAAAGGATCTCTGTGTTTGTTGACATGTGTATGGCAGCAGCACTGTAGGGAAGAGCTGCCGAAGAAACGGAAACAACTTGACTGACGGTTAGCAGGGGACTGGAGGAAAAGAATGAGGTGGGGATAGATGTTCCCATTTCAGAAACCCTCTAAGACAACCACCTAGTGATAATGGAAGGTCGCCAGGCCACACAGACAACACGATGACATGCATACTTAAAAATATCCTACTGGGGCACCGGGGTGGCTCAGTCGGTTGAGCGTCTGACTCTTGATTTTGGCTCAGGTCATGGGGATCCCAGGGTTGTGGGATCAAGCCCCACATCAGGCTCTGCACTGAGCGTGGAGCCTGCTTAAGATTCTCTCTCCCAGGGGCACTTAGCTGGCTCAGAAGGTTGAGCATCTGACTTCGGCTCAGGTCATGATCTGGTGCTTCATGAGCTCAAGCCAAGCGTCAGGCTCTTTGCTGTCAACACCAAGCCTGCTTCAGGTCCTCTCTCCGTCCCCCTCTCTCTGACCCTCCCCTGCTTGCGCTCTCTCAAAACTAAATAAACATTAAAAAAAAAAAAGAGTCTCTCTCCCACTCCCTCTGGCCCTCCCTGCTCATGCTTACTCCCTCCTTCTCTATCTCTTTCCAATAAAAAACGTATTTTTGGGGCGCCTGGGTGGCTCGGTCAGTTAAGCGTCTGACTGCAGCTCAGGTCACGATCTCACGGTTTGTGAGTTCAAGCCCCACATTGGGCTCTGTGCTGACGGCGTGGAGCCTGCTCCGGATTCTGTTTCTCCCTCTCTGTCTCTGCCCCTCCCCTGCTCATGCTGTCTCTCTCTCTCAAAAAAAAATCAACAAAACATTAAAATTTTAAAAATAAATAAAATATTTTTCAAGACACTACCTATGTCTATGTACCCTACAGATATATCTGTGTCTTTATCCAAACCTGTATCCGCACACGTACGTGTGTCTCTACGTGGTCCTCTTAGCCACAGCTACACCTGTCTGTATCTGTGCCTGTCTGTGACGCTGTCTATATTCACATCATAAAATAGTGAAGAAAGCAAACAGCAACAGACGAGGTGAAGGGGCCCTTCCACCTTTTTTTAAGTGCATTTATTTTGACACAGAGCACGTGCGCACAAGCAGGGGCGGGGCAGAAAGGGGGAGAAAGAACTGTAAGCAGGCTCTGCGCTGTCAGCACACAGCCCAATGCGGGGCTCAAACCCCACGAACCGTGAAATCATGACCTGAGCTGAAACCAAGAGTCGGACGCTCAGCCTTCAGAGCCCCCCAGGCGCCCCTTGACTCCAAATGTGTCCGTATATTTGGAGAGTAGTGACAGTTTTCAAAATCCAAATGAGTCTGAGCCCCCGTCGTCCAAGGGAGAAGGTCCCCCCTTGCCCCAGTGCTTCTCAGCCACAGTCACACGAAGAGCATCAGTCCTGGCTAGAGTCCCGGGAGACAGAGAACTGGGAACAGGGGAGCGGGGCGTGGAGAATCGTGCAGGCTCACGCTGCCCCACAGCCCCATGCCCTGCCGCTGTCTCGTCCAGGAAGACACCGGTCGCAGCCACACAGTGATGGGAACACAGAGTCACCTTTCCTGCACACGTGAGGCTGTGAACGGGGTCTTTCCTCCGCACAGTGCACACGCGTGCACACACACGCACATGCACACACACACGTGCGCGGGAACATACTGGTGCCAGGGCCTGTCTCAGAAGCGGACTCTGAGAGGAAAATTCTGGTGCAAGTTGCTCATGTGGGACATGGTCCCAGGAAACACTGGGAGGGGACGAGAGAAGAAGGACAGGGGTCAATGCAGGACGCACCTGTTGACAGGTCGTGCTGCAGACAAGTGGGGCTCCGGCGCACCTCTGTCGCAGGGGAAGCAGAGCATCCCTCCAGGGTATTTATCCACCAGCTCCCGTCCGCCCCCTTCTGGAAGGATGTTCCCTGGGGGGCAGGAGAGTGTGATAACTCATACTGGTCTCCTGCACCATGAGGAAGCAGCACAAACTGGGGCTTCAGCCACAGACATTTACTGCCTCCCGGTCTGGAGCCGGAAGTGTGAGATCAAGGTGAGGGCAGGGCCGGTCCTCCCGAGGCCGGGAGTGAGGATGTGCTCCAGGCAGCTCTCCTGGCCCCCGGGGGCTTGCTGCCATCGCTGGCGTCCCGTGGCTCGTGGCTGCCTCATCCTCATCTCGGCCTCCTGGTTCCCACGGCATTTTTCCTATCTGCAGTCTACCTCTGTGTCCAGATTATGCCCCCCCCCTTTTTTTAACGTTTATTTTTGAGCGTCAGTTGGGGAGGGGCAGAGAGAGAGGGAGACACAGAATTGGAAGCAGCTCCAGGCTCTGAACCGTCAGCCAGAGCCCGACGCAGGGCTCGAACTCACGGACTATGAGATCATGACCTGAGCTAAAGTCCGACGCTTAACTGACGGAGCCCCCCAGGCGCCCCCAGATCTTCCCCTTTAATAAGGACACAGTCACACCGGGTCAGGGCGTGCCCCAGTGACCTCACCCGGGCTCGATATCTGCCACATGCCCATTTCCGGCGGGGGGGGGGGGGGTTAGGACTTCAACGTCTTTTGTGGGGGACACGACTCAACTCATAACCTGACCCCCGCACTTCCAGCCGTGCCGGGGCCAGCGAGGAAAACCCTGCAGAGGCTAGGGCGCCCCAGGTACTCACAGACGACAGACCCTGGGGCCAGAGGGGGCCAGGACCCCACGTCTTCACTACAGCCTCTGAGCTTGCGGTGCCCTCCCCACGCAGAGCAAATCGGGTCACAGCCGCGCCAGCAGCAGCGATCCCTCAAACATGACAAGGCGGCGCGGCGCCGTGCCTGAGAACAGGACGGAGGGCTCGGCGGCAGGCTCGGCTGTCGGTGTCGGCAAGCTGCCTAATTCCGGAAGTGCCTGCTGATGGCCCTCCAGGTCGTGTCACTCAAAGCGGCAGCGATGTCTGCGGCTGAACCCAAGTGCTGCTGGGAAGGCCATTAGCTCAATCAAAATATTAGGACCGCTCGCACCGCCTCTTAATTAACAAATTAGGTCCTGCTGCCGACTCGGCAAAACCGAGAGCGGCCGCTGACCCGTGGGGCGTTCGGCTGGCTCAGCTCCTTCTCTGACACCCGATCGGAACTCAGGGGCGCCTGGCCGGGAGGGTATCCTCACTGTGAGCCAATCAGAAGCGTTCCAGAACGGCTGGTTTCCCACCCACACACCTGCCCTCCCCTAACATTTGTTCTCCTGTCTTCCTCGCGCTGATATGCCAGCTCCGTGTGGGGGGCAGTCCCCATCCCCGGTGCTCAGGACCCAGGAGTGTCCCAGGACACGCCAGCCCCCTCAAAGCAGGGACTTGGTCTGTTTTGTTCAGGGCCGTTTCCCCAGAGCTGCAGCACCCCTAATAAATAGGAATTGGGGGGCACCGGGGGGCTCAGTCGGTTAAGCATCCGACTTCGGCTCAGGCCATGATCTCAGTTTGTGGGTTCGAGCCCCGCGTTGGGCTCTGTGCTGACAGCTCGGAACCTGGAGCTGCTTCGGATTCTGTGTCTCCCTCCCTCTCTGCCCCTCCCCTGCTTGGTCTCGGTCTCTGTCTCTGTCTCTCTCAAAATAAATGAACATTAAAAAATGTTTTTAAATAAATACCCATGAATTGAACAAAACCATGAGTGAAACTAACGAAGGAATGGGTTTCGGTCCTGCCTGCAATCCTACAAGGTAACAAATTCAACAGCCTGGAGTATATTCTTCCTGCACTTTGCTTTATTGCCGCCTCCCCCAAACCCTACACCACACACACAAATAAATGCACACATAATACAGAGGCTCTTTTTCCTCAAAAGAAAAAAAGAAAGGAATCATGTCACAGGCATGAGTCAGCAAGTTGCTTTCTTGCTTAACAATATGTAATACGCCTCCCAGATCAATACAGAGAGATCCACCTAATTCTTTGTAATGAACTATCATGTTCCGTAATATCGAATGTGCCAGAATTTATTCTATTATACACGTATTGGTAAAGTCACGCGTCCAATTATTGCCAGGGCAGACGACGTACCAATAAATAACTTTGCGCCCGTATCCTAACATTCTGGCCATTTCGTTTGTACCGGGATACATTCCTAAAGGTCAAGGGGACCGAGCGTTTGTCATCCGAACAGACATCAGGGCTGACCTTAGTTAAGACGACGCAGAGAAAGGTGACCCTAGCCCATCGCAGCCGGGCTGTGAGGGAAGAAATCCGGAAGCTCAGCCTCTCACACGCCGACTTCCCCAGCTCTCCCCCTGCCGTGTGGGACACACGGGATTAATTATTCCCTGGCGATGCAAAGAGAACTGTGACGTGGTTCTTTTTCTGGAAAATCCGAGAGTCCAACAGACGGGAGCAGGGAAGAATCATCAGGTACTGAACTCCCTCAAGGCCCCAGGTTTTGTTCTAGGTGCTTCCATACACGGATGCTTTGCTCAGTCTGCAAACAAGTTCTGCCAGGCAGGAAAGATGATCTCAATTCTCCAGAAGAGGAACTTCCCGGGGGCCAGAAAGGGGGGTGCGGTGCCCAGGGTCAAAGGGCCAGCACGTGAGAAAGTTGACCCCAAAACCACCTTCCAGTGCACCCCTGGGCCTGACCTTGGCTAGCTTGGAATCAACCACAGGTGCAGAGGGCCTGCCGCAATCGGCCCGGGGCGTGGTCCCCTGGCGGAGGCTTGAAAGCCAAGGACTCACAACAGCTACAGGTCACCTGTGATTCTCACATCGCGCATGCATCAGACTCACCTGGAGGGCTTGTCAGGGGTCAGCTGCCGGCCCCCAACTGCAGTGCCTGATGCGGGGGGGCCCCGGGGGTGGCCGGGGGACCAGACATGCACTTCTGAGCAGCTCCTAAGGACGCTGCTGCCGCCGGTCAGGATCCTTGCCGTGGAAGCCATGCCCTGCACCACGCGCCTGTGGTCTTTTCTCCCTGGGGCACAAACAGGGACATGAAGACTCACAGACCAGACCATAGGCGGGTTGGGCCCAGACAGCACAGGTGGCCACGGGAGGGTTTCAGACCGTCTCCCCTCTCGGCCTTCTCTGAGGTTTTCAAGGCTGAGACAGCCTCATTCGTGGGTCCTCAGCGCCCAAACCAGCCCAGTCTGACCATTTTCTTCCTGCCTGGGGTCTGCCACGTGCTCCCTGGGCCTGCTGGTAATTTAAAGAAAGCCCTGGTCGCTGCAGTTCTGAAACTCCAGGACGGCAGCCCCCCTGCAACATGAGGCGTGTTCTCATTTTATTGCATATCTGGGGCCGGGGGGCGGGGGGCTGCAGCCAGCCAGTTCCGGGCAGCTCATCCCGGTGGCTTCCTCTGCACAAAAAACAAATAAATAAAAGCCGAGCTTCAGTGGGCAGGAAAGACAGTCGGAGGTCATCCGGGCCGGGCCATCCCCAACATCTCCCACCTCCTGGTAGGGCGCCGCGGACACCACTTCCCGGACACGCCGAGGAAAGCGGTCCCCTAGCGCCCCCTGCTGGCTGAGTGGGGAATGGCTGAGAAGCTAGGGCAGCTTCTCCAGATTTGTGGGAACTTCCAAGGTAGTTACCTCTCCCTGCCTTCGCTCCTAAGATGCAAATTCCCCTGGAAGGAGCTTCCGTCTTTGCAGAACCATTTTCGGGACCGGCCACATGCCTGCCCTTCACATTCATGTTTCCAACCAGCAGCCACACTGCCATCTCTAGGAGGGACAAAGACGCTCTCAGTCACCAGCCATTTGCTGGAGCTACAAGGTGTCCGCTGAGAATGTAAAGGAAATTGCACGCGCTCTGGAGACTTTCACAGTCTAACCCGCGTGTCCGCAAACCACAGCCCGCCGGCCAAATCTAGCCCACTGTGTTTTTGTGCAACCCACCGTTACGTACGGTTCTTACATTTTGTGATTGTTTTAAAAATCCAAAGGGTACCCTTATCTATTACGATGAGCACCGAGTAATGTCATGAACCGTTGAACCACTATATTGTGCACCTGAAACTAACAGAACACTGTATGTCAACTACACCGGAATCAAAACTAAAAATGTACTTTTGAAAAATCAAAAGAATACTTCGTGACACGTGAAAGGAGCTCAGGGAGGTCACTGCACTTACCCGAGGCCACACAGCTCAGAGGCGGCAGAGCCGGGTTCAAACGCGGAACTGACTGCAAAACTCATGTTTATTCTGCGAGGTGGCTTCTGGACTCATTCTCAGCACCTTGTGCCGCTTTACAGAGGAGAAAATGTGGCTCGGAGAGCGCGGGTGACTTGTTCAAACGGCACTCAGCCCGGGAGTGGAGAGGAGGGACGTGAGCCTTGGCATGGGCCTGCAAACCCAGCGTTCCAGCCTCCACCGCATCTCCCGACTCCGGACAGGACTGATGATCTGCAGTGATGACACACGTAGTGGCACCCAGAGGAGAAGAAGTAACAGATTTCACATTTTTCTGCAGAGCTTACTCTTCTGCAGAATGGGTATAACTCTTCTGGTGCGGCAGTGTGTTTAAAGTGTCCTCTAAGGAAAGCACCTGGGGCGCCTGAGTGGCTCAGTTGGTTAAGGCTCCGACTTCGGGGGCATGATCTCCCGGGTCGTGGGTTCAAGCTCCGCGCCGGGCTCTGTGCTGACAGCTCAGAGCCTGGAGCCTGCTTCGAATTCTGTGTCTCCTTCTCTCTCTGACCCTCCCTGCTCATGCTCTGTCTCATTCTATCTCTCGAAAAATAAATAAATGTAAAAAAATTTTTTTAATAAAAAAATAAAAAAAGGAAAGTGCCTGGGTCTGCAGGGCAGTGGGGAGGTGAGAGGTGAGGTGAGAATAAGGAAGCCAAACGGTGCAGCCAGGGACCCCCGCCCACGGCGTCCGCCAACCAGAACACCCCCGCTTTTCTGTTATACAAGCTGAGGAGCGACATAGGGTTTCATCTGGAAAACTCAGCCGTGCGGTTGAGGACGTAAAGCTTGCACACAAGTGCTATGTCATCGTGGGCTGACCCCAAGGTCCCAGGGCCGGGTGGGAGCACACGCCAGTAAACGGGTTCAGGCCGCCCCTGACCAGGCAGCCTGAACGACAGATTTCTCCTGTCCTGTCACAGTCCTGGGGCTGGGAGTCCAGGAACAAGGTGGCCGGCAGCCTGGTTTCTTCTGTGGCCACTTTTCGTGGAGTGTAGACGGTCGTCTGCGTGTGTCCCCCTGGTGTTCTTCTACTAGTGTCTATGTCCAAAGTTCCTCTTCTTTCCTCCTTTTCTTTCCTCTTTCTCTCTTTGACAGTACAAGTGGGCGAGAAGCAGAGAGAGGGAGACACAGAATCCGAAGCAGGCTCCAGGTTCTGAGCTGTCAGCACAGAGCCCGACGCGGGGCTCGAACCCACGACCCGTGAGATCATGACCTGAGCCAAAGTCAGACACTCAACCGACTGAGCCCCCCCCAGGTGCCCCCAAATTTCCTCTTCCTGTAAGGACAACAGTCCTACTGAACTAGGGCCCACCCTAGTGACCTCTTGTTACTTAATCACCTCTCTCAAAACCCCACCTCCATATAGAGCCACACTGGGAGCTGCTGGGAGCTAGGACCTCAGCACATGAACGGGGTGGGGGAGGGAGGCACAGTTTAGCCCAGAACAGAGCGTGAGGGCACCTGGCTCCTCTGTCCCACAGAGTCAGGGACAGGAGGGTCTGCAAGGAAGGGAGAAGGCCCAGAGTCCACTCAGGGGAGGAGGCAGGGCCCAGCGGGGCTGCACTGGTCTCCCAGCCCGCCCGCATCTGGGCTCGGGTGGACAGGATTTATCACCACAGTCAGCAGGGTGATTGGAGAGAAGCAGGCTGTCAGGGGCAGGGCCCAAGGACAGTATTTCAGCCGTGCCTCCTGCTCGAGCGCCCCCTCCATGCCACATGAGTTATCACCTCGGGACCCTCAGCCCCCGCTCTGGGCCCTGCAGACTCGTGGTCTATACAGGGGCTTTTCAAGGTCACCTATGTGAGCAGTCCACCCTGGTGCCCCGGGGAGCCAGGGGGGCCTCTGCAAGCCTTGCAGGGGTTAGACCCCCCGCCCAGCCATGCTCAGCCTCCCCTGTGAGATGCAGCCACCTGGACAGCCCACCCCAGCCCCCACTCCACCCCCACCCCACGCCCCACCCGACCCCACACCCCACCCCCTGCCTCACCCCCATCCCATGCCCCACGCCACACCCACCCCACACTCCACTCCCCACGCCCCACCCCACTCCCCACCCCACTCCCCACATGCCACCCCACTCCCCACGCCCCCCACCCCATGCCCCAAGCCCCACCCCCATCAATTCTGGTTGCATGGATGGGAGTGTGGGGCTGAGAACCTCTGCATGGACGGCAGTCCTCCATGACCCAGCTCCAGATCCCCGCAGAAAACTATCCGCACCCAGAGAACATTCTGGCTTCCGATCCTGCCTCTCTGTCACTCTCTCATCACAAGCAGGAGCCACATGAAAAAGTGTCTCCTGCTCCCCTCCTGGCCTCCCATCCTAGGCCTGGGACCTGACCCCACCTGGCCTCTCCCTTTTCATCCCCTCCCCCCACCAAGCAGCCACCTCGCGGTCCTCTGGCTCCTAGGCCTGGGCCCTTGCACCGCTGGATTCAAACGGCCCCTCTGGGAAGACACCTCATCAGAGCCCTTTGCCCTGATGGGTCGCCAAGAAGACGCACGACGGGGATCGGGATGAGACAGGGACTGGCATGAGTCGATGAGTGTCCCCCACCAAAATTCACGTCCCACCTAGAATCTCGGAACGTGACCTGATTTGGAAATAGCATCTTCACAGGTGCAGGAGTTGAGATGAGACCATAGTGGCCTGGGTAGAGAGGCCCAGATCCAACGACTGGTATCTTTCTAAGAGGGAAGGTCCGACACAGTCGTGGGGACAGCTGGGGCGGGGTAGCTACAAGTCGAGACACCGGGGCTGCCGGCACCAACCAGGAGGCGGCGGGCTGAAGCCAGAGTCGCGGGAGGGAGGCAGGGCTGTGGACACACGCCAGCCCCCAGACGTGGACAGAATAAATCCCCGGGGTCTAAGCCGCCCAATGCGTGGTCTGTTGTCAGGGCCGCCCCAAGAAACGGATGCAGGGCCCAAGCTTTGGGGCAAAAAAGACAGCCAAACAGACGTCCAACAATGCCAGCCTCAGACTTCTGAGAGCCACGGGGACCCGGGAGCTGGGAGATTTGCGCTGGACATCAGGACACCCGTTCACTTAATGTCGGTGTCTTCATCCCTGAAGTAGGCTGTCTGGGCCGCCTGGTGTGGTGCAGAGGGGAGGCTCTGGGACAGGGGAGGGGAGCGGGGCAGGGGTCGGCTGGGAGGACGGGGTCAGGATTTCATCCAGTGTTAGTTACTGGTATCCCCAAAGTAGAAAGGCTCAGAGCAATGTGGGTTACTCTTTCTTCCCTGGCAAATTACACAGAAAAACGGCATGAAGTTTGCTTCTTGAACATTCCATGTACCTGTCCTGTTGGAGAAGGGTTTCAGCTGGGACCTATACTTGCATGAGGACCACACCCAAGATTAGAAAATGCAGAAGTTCCTGGGGCACCTGGGTGGCTCCGTCAGTTAAGCCGCCGACTTCAGCTCAGGTCATGATCTCACGGTTCGTGGGTTCGGGCCCCGCATCAGGCTCTGTGCTGACAGCTCAGAGCCTAGAGCCTGCTTCAATTCTGTGTCTCCCTCTCTCTCTGACCCTCCTCCACTCACAGTCTGTGTCTCTCTCTCTCTCTCAAAAATAAATAAACATTTAAAAAAATTTTTTTAAAAATGCAGAAGTTCCTAAACAGGCCGTGGAAATCCTGTCTATGGAAAGGCCGCTGGCCCATACTGACCTTGACAGAGGTGTCATCCGTCAATCAAATAGCATTATATACAGTGAGCGTGCTGGGTCCTTCCTGCAAGTGAACGCTGACCCTCAATCCACAGCTTGGTGGGGCGTGGGGTGCCCCCCCCAGGGCAGAGAGTAAGGGGGCTACATCGTCCTTGGAGGTAGCATTGATTTTCTGTTGGAGCAGAGGAGGGTTTCAATGTATTACTTTAGTATAATCGACACAAAATGTTGTATTAGTTTCAAGTGAACAACACAGGGACTCCCCATCCTGTACATTACTCAGGGCTCCGCTGAGCTTTAATAATAGATACCTCAACTGCAAATCAGCGTTTTTATTACTTGCCTTTTAATAAACACCACATTCTCCGGAAGTGAACGGAGAACGCCCAGCTACACAGCCAAACAGGCCCAGCTCTGCGTTTGGGGAGAAAATGCCTGGTGGCTGGGGACCCTCGGCGATCTGTCTGGGGGCAGTGCGCGTCTCCAACACCCACGTGGCACTTAGCGTCCCTGCGTGCAAACAGCAGAGTCAACACGCTCACGGGGGGCACAGTGACAGGGACACAGGGCTGGGGTCACTCCCATTCTGTCACTCTATTTGTGCTTACAGCTTAGGACCTCGAAATGGTGGGATCTGCGGGGTGAGCTCTTTTTGCCCATTAAGTGCGAATTCTAATTCTCATACGAAACAATTTAGTGAATTCGAGTAACATCTTTAAAATTGAAATGGAGGGGCAGCTGGGTGGCTCAGTCGGCTGAGCGTCCGACTTCGGCTCAGGTCATGATCTCGCGGTTTGTGGGTTCAAGCCGCGCATCAGGCTCTGTACTGACAGCTCAGAGCCTGGAGCTACTTCGGATTCTGTGTCTCCCTCTCTCTCTGCCCCTCCCCTGCTTGTGCTGTCTCTCTCTTTCTATCTCTCTCTCAAAAATAAATAAAACATTTTTAAAAAATTTTAAATAAATAAAATTGAAATGGATGCTTCTCTTTTAGCTGTTAATCCTTTGTCTTTTTTATGCTTATTTATTTATTAAATAAAGAGAGCAAGCACGACTGGGGGAGGGGCAGAGAGCGAGAGGGAAAGAGAGAATCCCAAGCAGGCTCCGGGCCATCAGCACAGAGCCAGACACAGGGCCCGAACTCACGGACCGCAAGATCATGACCTGAGCCGAATCGAGAGTCAGATGCTCAACCAACTGAGCCACCCAGGCACCCTGTTAATCCTTTGTTTTAAAAGGAAATAAGCAGGGGGTGGCAGGGATGGGTGAAGGGGATGGGGAACAAGGGGGACAAGCTTCTGGTTATAAAACAGATGAGTCACTGGGGTGACAGAGGAGAGAATGTAGCCAATAACACTATAGTAACATTGTATGGTTACAGGTGGGGACTATACTTTTCACGCGAAGCATTTCGTGATGTATATAAATGCCGAATCTCTGTGTTGTTCACCTGAAGCTAATATACTGTTATATGTCAACTGTGCTTCAGTTAAAAATTTAATTTTTTAAACGTTTCATGATAAAAACAAAGTGCAAATCCAGTGTGGGTGATTGCTACAGACTATCACAGACCATTTTGTCCCTAATGTAACTAAGGCCACTGATCAGCACACTTTAAAAAAAAACTTTTTTTTAACATTCATTTGTTTTTGGAAGATTGCGAGAGACAGAGCGTAACCAGGAGAGGGGTGGAGAGAGAGGGAGACACAGAATCCGAAGCAGCTCCAGGCTCCGAGCTGTCAGCACAGAGCCCGACGCGGGGCTCGAACCCCCAAACTGTGAGATCATGACCTGAGCTGACGTTGGACACTTAACCGACTGAGCCACCCAGGCGCCCCTGATTTGCACACTTTAAAATGGTCAACATGGTGAATTTTATGTGATATATATTTTACCACAAATATTTAAATGAATAATGTAATAGGCCCAAAACCATCAAATTATACTTTCCATGGGTGAAGGATATGGTATGTGAATCGTATCTGAATAAAGTTGCCCCCCAAAATAGAAAGGAAACGGTGTTAAAAAGTGATCCACTCTCAGTGTATATAAACCACATACACCACTAGGTGGTATTATCCCTATTTTGTGGAAGAGGAAACAGGGGTGCCTGGGTGGTTCCGTCGATTAAGCACCCAACTCTTGATTTCGGCTCGAGTCATGATCTCAGTCAAGGTTTTGTGAGTTTGAGACCC
This sequence comes from Cryptoprocta ferox, assembly GCA_028646485.1. Taxonomy (NCBI): domain Eukaryota; kingdom Metazoa; phylum Chordata; class Mammalia; order Carnivora; family Eupleridae; genus Cryptoprocta; species Cryptoprocta ferox. The sequence goes on along the minus strand of CM053564.1, from coordinate 7,103,813 downwards.
ACGTAGGGCTGTGCACTGACAGCACGGAGCCTGCTTGGGATTTTCTTCTCTCTCTCTCTCTTTCTCTCTCTCCCCTTCCCCACTCATGCAGTCTCTGCCTCTTTTAAAATAAATAAATTAAAAAAAAAAAAAAAGAAGAGGAAACCGAAGCTCTGAGAGGTGAAGTGATCTGCATAAGGTCACACAGCCGGTAAGCAGCGGAATGTGGATTCCAGGGGGGTCTGTAAGGCCCCCCCCCACGCCCTCTGTCGGCTCAGCCCCTGTGCAGCCTTTAGCACCTGCCTTGGCCCCTCCCTCTGTGGTTCAGGGACCGGAGGGGGCTGACACCCAAGACCTGCAGACCAGTCCCTTCCCAGCTCACCTGGGATGGGAGTCAGGGCCAGTCAGGGTCAGATGTGGCAATGACGGCGCTCTGGGAATGCCCTTGGCAGTGAGCGCGTGCACGTCCATGGCACGGAGCAGGCAAGCGCTTGGGTCTCTGGGCCAGCACAGCTCACGTGATAGCCCAGAATTTAGACGTGACTGACCAGGGCCAGGCTGGCGCCCACACCATGGGGACTGGGGAGACACTTGGCACTTGATTTGTACACAGATCTGGATTCTAGGAAGAGATGGGACGGCCCAATGGTGGACAGTAGTTACTCGACTGGGCATCTTTTGGAATCCAGGACGCAGGACACAGGCCACTGTCATGTGTTTATCCAAAGCCCAGGACAGTGGTCTCGAGCAGATCACCAGAGGCTAGAGATGAGCCCAGGATCTTCCAGGGTCCCCAGGTCCACGCAAGGAGAGACTCCCAAGTTCCTCCGGGCCTCTGGCCTCACTCCTACTCCTCCACCGGCTCACGGCACCCCCTTTCCCCACCAGAGCTGAGGCCGAGGCGGAACACAGCCAGGAGAAACACAGGGTGATGGGGCGCACCCCGCTTCCAAGCCCTGGGGACAGTTCCGCCCTGACTACTGGCTCGTGTTGGCCAGAGACAGAGACAAAGTTAATGAGAGACACAGACAGATGGAGAAGAGGACAGACCAGTGGTTCTCAAGGCAACTGTGTGCCCCAGGGGACAGCCTGCAGCGTCTGGAGATGTGTCACACTGTCACAACTGAGGAGGAGATGCTACTAGCATCCAGTGCGTGGGGGCCAGGGACGCCACTAACACAGAAGCATCCGGTCCCAACGTCGATATTGCGAGTCAACACAGAGATAAGGAGACAGAGAAAAAACAGAGAGGGACACGGAGACACTGGCATCATGTGGGGCGAACAGAGCCAGGAAGGGGCTGGGGCAAGGTGGGGGGGGTGTAGAAAAGCCACATCCAGGGACCCCATCTGATTCCAGTTCCCAATTCAATGGACTAACATCTTAAAGATTTGAATAATAATAAAAAAGCGCTTCCTGAGAATAGATTACCTGTGCCCGTCCCGAAGGCTGGCAGCGTTGGCCCGGAGTGCTTCAGGAAAAGCAAATGACAAGCTCAGCCATCAATGGGGCAGAAGAAAAAGAAAGCCAGGCGCGCAGGGGACTTCAGCCTCCACTAGGGAAAAAAAATTAAGTCATTTCTAATAAATAAGCCACTAGCTGTTGAAAGGGTGTGTTTGCTCTGCTTCCAAGGCTTTCGGGGCACCCGTTTCTGGTCACCAACTAAGCAGCCCCAGAGACAGCCCCAAGGACTCTCCGCAAAGCCGCTTTGAAACCCCCCGTGGTTCCAAGTGCGGGGCTGAGCTCTTCAAGGCCCCAGCACCCAGCATAGTTCCTGGGGCAGAGCAGTGCCCCCGAATATGGGCAATGTTCCCAATGACTAAACTTGACCTCTTTGTAGGACCAAGGTCCTTCTGGCAGCCTCTGTCCCTCTCTGCCTTCTCCTTTCCACTCCTCTGCTCTGTTCCAGTCACACTGGCTTCTGTGACATCCCTCAACCCCACCCCCCAACTTCTGCCCCAGGGCCTCTGCACTTCCTGTTTCCTCGTGACTCAGTCCCTCTTCCCCTTCAGGTCTTTGTCCAAAGGCTCCTTTACAAAATTGCCACTTTCTCTCTTCCCCATTCTCTGCTGCGTTTTTCCCTGTAGCGCTTCGTCCTCCCAACTTGCTCAGTAAGTCCCTTGGGAATGTGTTCAGTATTTACCTCTAGACAGACTCTGGGGTGTCTAGCAAAGGACCGACTGTGTGCTGAATGAAGGAATGGTCTTTACGCCTCACAATGACTCCCTATGATTAGTAATACCATCGGCCCCATTTAAAGATGGGGAAACTGAGCCTCGGGGACCTGAAGCATGCACATCCAAGGGGAGAGGCGAGCATTCTGCCTCAGCACACCTGACTGCGGAGCGCAAGACCCTGACCCCGACCCAAGGCTCCATGACCAGGCCAGGCAGGACTGCAGGACAGGGTCCCCACAGCCTGGGAGGAATCAGTGACCCTGAAAGAGACAACAACCAGCTAACCCTTAGTGGGCACGCACTGTGCATATGCACTGTGTGTGTGCAGGTGTGTGTATGCAGGCGTGTGTGCACTGTGTCTACAGGTGTGTGCACTATGTGTGTCCAGGTGTGTGTGTGCAGGTGTCTGTGCACTGTGTAGGTATGCACTGTGTGTGCAGGTGTGCACTGTGTGCAGGTGTGTTTAGGTGTGTGTGTAGGTGTGTGCACTGTGTGTGCAGGTGTGTGCGCAGGTATGTGCACTGTGTGCAGGCGTGTGCACTGTATGTGTGCACTGTGTGTATATGCAGGTGTGTGTGCACTGTATTTGGGTGTGCATGTGTGCAGGTGTATGCAGGTGCGTGTGGGTGTGCACTGTGTGTGCAGGTGTGTGTGCTGTGTTGTGCATGTGTGTGCGCACTGTGCAGGTGTGTGCACTGTGGAGTGCAGATGTGTGTGGTGTGTGTGCAGGTGTGTGAACAGGTGTGTGCACCGTGTGTGTGCGCAGGTGTGTGCACTGTTGTGTAGGTGTGTGCACTATGTGTCTGCAGGTGTGTGCGCACTGTGTGCAGGTGTGTGTGCACATATGTGTATGTGCGGGTGTGTGCACTGTGTGTGCAGGTGTGCATGTGCGGGTATGTGTACTGTGTGCAGGTGTGTACGCACTGTGTGTGCAGGTCTGTGTACGGGTATGTATGTGTAGGTGTGTGCACTGTGTGTGCACCGTGTGTGCACCGTGTATGTGTGCACTGTGTGCTGATGTGTGTGCAGGTGTTTGTGCGTGCACTGTGTGCACACTTGTGCAGGTGTGTGCGCACTGTGTGCAGGTGTATGTGTGGTGTGCACTGCGTGCAGGTGTGTGCAATAGGCGAGCACTCTGCAGGTGTGTGTCAGGGCGTGTATGTTCTGCATGTGTGCAGGTGTGTGCACTGTGTAGGTGTGTGCACTGTTATGCAGGTGGGTGTGCACTGTGTGCAGGTGTGTACGTGCAGGTGTGTGCACTGTGTGCAGGTGTGCATGTGCAGGTATGTGCACTGTGTGTGTGCGTGCAGGTGTGCGTGTGTGCACTGTGTGCAGTTGTGCAGGTGTGTGCACTGTGGGTGTGCAGGTATATGTGTGGGTGTGCACTGTGCATGCAGGTGTGTGCATTGGGTGTACACTGTGTGCAGGTGTGTGCAGGTGTGTCGGCGTGCACTCTGTGCAGGTGTGTCAGAGCGTGTATGCTGTGTGTGTGCAGGTGTGCGCTGTGTGTGAAGGTGTGTGCACTGTGTTGTGCAGGTGTGTGTGCACTGTGTGCAGGTGTGTGCACTGTGGTGTGAAGGTGTGTGGTGCAGGTGTGTGCACTATGTGTGCGCACTATGTGCAGGTGTGTGTGCAGGTGTGTGTGTAGGTGTGCACTGTGTGTAGGGGTGTGTGCACTGTGTGTAGGGGTGTGTGCACTGTGTGTGCAGGTGTGAGTGTGTTGCAGGTATGTATATGGTGTGTGCACTGCATGTGGTGTGTGTGCGTGCATTGTGTGTGCACTATTGTGCAGGTGTGTGTGTGGGTGTGCACTGTGCGTGCAGGTGTGTGCCTTGTGTGGTTGTGCACTGTGTGCAGGTGTGTGCGGGTGTGTACTCTGTGTGCAGGTGTGTGTCAGGGCGTGTGTGCTCTGTGTGTGCAGGTGTGTGTGTGTGTGCACTGTGTGTGTGGAGGTGGGTGTGCGGTGTGGGCCAGTGGGTGTGCACTGTGTATGTGCAGGTGCAGGTGTGTGTGTGGGTGTGCACTGTGTGCAGGAGCAGGTGTGTGTGGGTGTGCACTGTGTGCAGGTGTGTGTCAATGTGTGTGCTCTGTGTGTGCAGGTGTGGCACAAGGCACTCCGTAAGTGTTTTTTTTTTTTTTAACGTTTTATTTATTTTTGAGAGACAGCGCCAGTGGGGGAGGGGCAGAGAGAGAGGGAGGCGCAGAATCGGAAGCAGCTCCAGGCTCTGAGCTGTCAGCACAGAGCCCGATGTGGGGCCCGAACCCGTGAACCGGGAGATCATGACGTGAGCCGAAGTTAGACGCTTAATGACTGAGCCACCCAGGTGTCCCCTTTTTTTTTATTTAAATGTTTATTAATTTGTTTTTTAGAGAGAGAGCAGGGGAGGAGCAGAGACAGAGGGAGAGAGAGAATCCCAAGCAGGTTCTGCACTGTCAGTGCAGAGAGGACGCAGGGCCCAACCGTGAGATCATGACCTGAGCTGAAATCAGGAGTCAGATGTTAACCGACTAAGCCACCCAGGGGCCTATGTGTCTGGCTTCCAAAACAAGTTTTAAAGTTTGTTTATTTTTGAGAGAGAGGGGGACAAAGCATGAGCAGGGGAGGGGCAGAGAGAGAGGGAGACACGGAATGGGAAGCAGGCTCCGGGCCGTGAGCCATCAGCACAGAGCCCGACGCGGGGCTCGAACTCACGAACCATGAGATCATGACCTGAGCCGAAGTCGGACGCTCCACCGACTGAGCCCCCTGGGCGCCCCGAAAGTGCCCCATCTTCTAACCCTCACGAGGTAGGTACCACCACAGAGCCATCTTACACAGGAGGAAATGGAGACGGAGGTCGTGTGACTTGCCCAAGGTCACTTAGCTACGCGTTCCAGCCGGATTCCAGCTCAGGCAGGTGTCCCCGGGGCCTTTCTTCTCCACGTCGCGGCTCTGCAGCCTCCCACTCTCCTCGGAATCCTCTTCTGTCCCTCGGTCCGGGGGACCTCGGCCAGGCTCCTTGTCCTCATCCCGCTCACCCGAACGGGGGCCATCTGGACCGGCTCGAAGATCCCGCTGTGATTCCTGCACTAAACGTTGCGCAAGATGGCCCGTTTCCGCGCGGACAAATCCGCAGCTCCAACACTTAGACACGACGTGCAAATACGGCAAGCCAGAGAGCGCTGGGGGCGGCCCTGGCTGGCCACGCACTTCTGGGATCTCCCTCTGAAGGCGGTGGATGTTATGGGTTGAACTGGGCCCTGCTCCAAACCAGCCGTTGAGACCCTAAGTCTCAGGACCTTGGAATGTGACCACGTGTGGAGCTGTCTGATCGACGCACTGTACCCAGGTTCAGACGACAGCGGGCCCTAACGGAGGACGACTACGTCTTATAAAAAGGAGATTTGGACATAAGGACGTGCACAGAGAGAAGACCCCACCTACGAGCCAGGGAGGGCCAGAGGCCATGGGCAGGGAGGGGCACAGCCTGGGACAGATTGTCCCTCGCTTCCCTCAGAAGGAAGCAGCGGGGTCAGCACCTGTGCTGCGAGAACAGAGTTCCTGGTGCTCGGCAGCCGGCGGCCTCGGCAACGGCGACAGCGCAAACAGCGGGGTTCTGCACAAAGCGTAGGAGGGGCGCGGGCACCGAGAGCGCTCGCCGCAGACACACGACAATCGCTTCAGTGCCGACTGCCAGCGCCACTCTTGGTCTTTGACATGAGGTCCTGCCTGCATGTGAACTTCAGTTCTATTCTTTTTAAGTCATTTATTTTGAGAGAGAGAAAGCCTGAGCAAGGGAGGGGCAGAGACACGGGGAGAGAGAGAGAGAGAGAGAGAGAGAAAGAGAGAGAGAGAGAGAGACTCTGTGCTGTCACCACGGACCCCGACGCGGGGCTCGATCCCACAACTGTGAGATCGTGACCTGAGCCGAAATCAAGAGTTGGATGCTTAACTGACTGAGACACCCAGGTGCCCTCAAGCCTTTTTTTTTTTTTTTAATAAATGTGTATTTATTGTTGAGAGACAGAGAGAGACAGAGGGTGAGCAGGGGAGGGGCAGAGAGAGAGAGGGAGGCACAGAATGGGAAGAAGGCTCCAGGCTCTGAGCTGTCAGCACAGAGCCCGACGCGGGGCTTGAACTCACCGTGAGATCATACCTGAGCCAAAGTTGGACGCCCAACCAACTGAGCCACCCAGGTGCCCCAAGACTTTTTTTTTTAGTAAGCTCTAGCCCAACCTGGGGCTTGAACTCCAGACTCTGAGATCAAGAATCACAAGCTCTACCAACCGGGCCAGCCGAGCGCCCCAAACACAACCCATGTCTACAGCAGTTTCGCTGCAGCTCTGCATCAAGTGTTCTCTCCTTACTGTAGAATGGAGGTAACAGGGGCGCCTGGGGGGCTCAGTCGGTTGAGCTTCTGACTTTGGCTCAGGTCATGAATCTCACAGTTCATGAGTTCAAGCCCCGCGTCGGGCTGGCTACTGCCAGCTCAGAGCCTGGAGCCTGTCTTCAGATTCTGTGTCTCCCTCTCTCTCTGACCCTCCCCTGCTCACACTGTCTCTGTCTCTCTCTCAAAAATAAGTAAAGCATTTAAAAATTATTTAAAAAATTAAAAAACATACATTATTTAGACACAGTAGAAATCATTAAACAGTTGGTAAAATGGACCATCCATAGGTGACAGAGCATAAAGTGGAACTACGGGGCCACCAACTCCCGGAAAACATTGCGACTTGTGTTCTGAAAGAGAGAAAGCCAAGAAGAATGGAACCAAATTGTTTTGAAAGGCTGGGTTTCAAATGTGGAACAACTGAGCTGCCGGTGCGTAAACACAGCTATTTAAAAGAACGTTGAGACTTAGCTCCCAATTAAAGTAGCAAACAAATGTGTGAGGCCAGGCTGTGTCAGCTAGAACGAGTCAACAGGAGAACAGAGGAGCTCAAAATGAAGGCATTTCTAGCGGAATCAGTTGTTTATGATGATACAGTTTTTTTGTAATGGTTTGGAACCAAACGGAAGTGAACACCACAATGTTGATCGTTTTTCTTTCCAGAAGAACTCCTCGGGAGAGCTCTCACGGGAGACGAGGGGCAGTTACTGTAACTGAGCACTACGAAGGTAATAGGAGTCAACGTTTCCGGAGTGTCTACACTGTGCCTGGGATTGTGACAGGTGAGTTGTACACAGTATCTCATCGAGTCTCCCCAAGAAATCTGTGAGGTCCTGCATTTATTAAGACTAAGAACAGTTGACAAGTAAGAGAGACCCAAAATGACAGTCACCTAAATAAGATACATTTACTCGTCTAGGACATAAAAATCTGAGATGAAAGGGTCCAGGGCTGGTGTGACAGACAGCTCCACGGTGTTAGGGACGTCACTGTCCTCCGTCTTGGGGGACGAGTATGCATGCCTTCCATTCTCCATTCCTAAGAGGTCCTCGTGTTCCAGAGGGCTGCTCCAGCTCCAGCCATTACACCTACAATCCTGCTCAGGGGCAGGAGGACAGAAGAGAAGGGCGACACCCCCTAGATGTTTTCCCTTCCACTTTTACCTGCGCCCCCTTGGTCATAGCTTGGTCACACGGCCACACAGCTGTAGCTGCAAGGGAGGCTGTCTCTCTCATAATAATTAGAGAACATTTAAAAATAATAAACAAACAAATAACATCAAGAGAATCAGAAGACAAGCCACAGACCAAGAGAAAATATTTGCGACAGACACATCTGCTAAAGGGCCATTAACGAAAATATGTAAAGAACTCTTAAAATTCAACAATAAGGGAGCACCTGGCTGGCTGAGTCGGGGGAGCATGGGACTCTTGATCTCGGGGTTGAGGTTGAGCCCCACATTAGGTGTAAAGATTACTTCAAAATAAAATCTTGAGAGAAGGAGGCAAACCATAAGAGACTCTTAAAAACTCAGAACAAACTGAGGGGCGATGGGGGGTGGGGGAGAGGGGAAAAGGGGTGATGGGCATGGAGGAGGGCACTTGTGATGAGCACTGGGTGTTCTATGGAAACCAACTTGACAATAAATTATAAAAATAAATAAATAATCAAATCAAATCAAATCTTAAAAGGGGCGCCTGGGTGGCTCAGTTGATTAAGTGTCCGACCTCGGCTCAGGTCATGATCTCACCATTCGTGAGTTCGAGCCCCGCATCAGGCTCTGTGCCGACAGCTCTCAGCCTGGAGCCTGCTTCACATTCTGTGTCTCCCTCTCTCTCTGTTCCTCCCCCACTCACACTCTGTCTTTCTCTCTCTCAAAAATAAATACACATTAAAACATTTTTTAAAAAAATAAAATCTTATAAAAACCCAACGATGAGGAAACAAACAACCTGATTAAAAAAAAAAAACTGGGCCAAAGACCTTCATAGATGCCTCAGCAAAGAAGATAACACAGAGAGCAAACGAGCATCTGAAAACGAGCCCCCCACCATCTATCATCAGAAAATGCAAATTATAACAATATGGTAAGATGCCATCACGTACCTGTTAGAACAGGCAAAATCTGAACACCCAAACCAGCAAATACCGGCAAAGGATGTGGACCGTCTGGAACCTTTATCGATTCATGAGAAGACAAAGTGGCACGGCCACCTTGGAACACGGTCTGGCAGTTTCCGACACTAAACATACTCCCCGCCATGGAATCGAGGAATTGCACTCCTTGGTATTTACCCAAAGGAGGTGAACCCTTAGTTGCACACAAATTCCTACACGGGATGTTCACTGCATCTCTATTCATAAACCGTGGTACATCCAGACCACGGAATCTTACTCGGCACGAAGAAATGAGCTTTCACGCCATGAGAAGAAATACAGGAAAGTTAAATGCACATTCCTCCCCCCACCGCACCGCTAAACGCACATTCGTAAGTGAAAGAAGCCAGTCTGAAAAGGCCACGTACTGTATGTCTCCACCTATAGAACATTCTGGAAAAGACAAAAGGATGGAGGTAGTAAAATGATCAGTGGTTGCCCGAGGTTGACGAATAGGTGAGGTACGGGGGATTTTCAGGGCAGTGAAACTGGTCTGTAGGATGCCACATGACAGATACATGTCATTCTACATGCGTCCCAAGCCATGGAATTTACACCACCGGACGAACTCCTCTGTAAACTACAAGCTTCGGATGATGATGCAGCTGGTGTACCAAGTTGTAACAAACGTCCCACTCTTGTAGGGACGTTGATAGTGGGGAAGGCTGTGCGGGTGCTGGGGGGTAGCAGGTTAGGTGGGAAATCTCTGTACCCCCTCTCAATTTGTCTGTGAACCTAAAACTCTTCTAAAAACTCTTTCGTTCTTTTTTTAAAATAGAATTTAATTGCCAAGTCGTCTAACATGCAGTGTGGACAGTGTGCTCTTGACTTCGGGAGTAGATTCCCGCGATTCCTCATTTAAGTACGACACCCAGTGTTCATCCCAAAGAGTGCCCTCCTCAGTGCCCATCACCCACTTTCCCCCCTCCCCCACCCCCCCCAACCCTAAGTTTGCTTTCTGTTATTTAAGAGTCTCTTAGGGTTTGCCTCCCTGTTTGCAATTTTTTTAAAAATCTTTATGAGTCAAGGGACCTCTTGAAATGTGTCTGTGTATGTTTTGAAGGAGAAAGTCAAAGTCTCTGTGCCCAGCTCCAGCCCCCACTTAAGTTATAAAAGACCACTGGTCTGGGGGGCTGGCTCTCAAATTTCAGCCTGCATCAGAATCACCTGGGAGTGTGGCAAAATTCGATACAGGGGCGCATGGGTGGCTCAGTGAGTTAAGAGCCCGACTCTTGATTTTGGCTCAGGCCATGATCTCCAGGTTTGTGAGTTTGAGCCCTGAGTCAGGCTCTCGCTGACAGTGTGAAGCTGTTTGGGATTCTCTCTCCCTCTCTCTCTGCCCCTGCCCTGCTCCCGCTCTCGGCCTCTCTCCCTCGCTCAAAATAAATAAAACTTAAAAACAAAAAAAGTCTAGATATTCAGTTGCCCTGCCCCCCTCCAGTGAGGTCTGATTCAGGGGCACTGATATGGGTTCCGGGTCTTTACTATTAAAGTTCTCCAGGGGCGCCTGGGTGGCTCAGTCCGTTGAGCGTCCAACTCAGCTCAAGTCATGATCTCTCAGTTCGTGCGTTCAAGCCCTGTGTCAGGCTCTGTGCTGACAGCCTGGAGCCAGCTTCAGATTCTGTGTCTCCCTCTTTATCTCTCTGCCCCTCCCCTGCTTCCATGCTCTCTCCCCCCCCCCTAAAAAATAAAAACATTAAAATACATATATTAATGGGGCGCCTCGGTGGCTCAGTCGGTTAAGCGTCCGACTTCAGCTCACGTCACGATCTCACAGTTCGTGGGTTCGAGCCCCACGCCGGGCTCTGTGCTGACAGCTCGGAGCCTGGAGCCTGCTTCCGATTCTGTGTCTCCCTCTCTCTCTGCCTCTCCCCCACTCATGCTCTCTCTCTCTGAAAATTAAACATTTAAAAAATTTTTTAAAAATAAAATAAAATACATATATTAAAACAAAAAAGTTCCCCACCCGCTGACACTAACGCAGTGATTGTCAGGACCACATTTTAAGAAACACCACCCCAAGGGCTCCCTTGATCCTTATAAAGATCTTGGCATGAGGGAGCTGGAAGGGCCTTCCTAGCATTGACGTTCTCAGAGGCTTCTGGAGAACAAGCAGGTCTCCCAGGGAGCGCACGTGCAGTGAGCAGGGGCCTGCAGCAGCTGGGCCCAGGGTCAAGGTGAGGGGCTGCATGGCACAGCTGCCCTGTGGGCCAGGAGCCTCTAGGTGGCAGTGCCTAGCCAGAAACCGAGCTTGTTTCGGTTGGTCCAGGAGAACGGCCGAATCGAATCGGAATCGCGGGGAGGAAGGGAGAAGCCAGTGGGCCACTCAGATGTGTGTCAACCGAGGAATGAACGAATGAATGAGTGAATGATCAGTTGAGGGTCTGAAGGTCTCAATCATGAGAGTAGCTAACATTTATTGAAAACTTGCTGCCTGGCACTGTCCTAGTTAAATTAAGATCACGCTGTTCATATTTATTATAATCAGTCTCCCATTTTTAAAATAATTTTTATGTTTATTTTTGACAGACAGGGAGAGAGAGAAAGAGGAGACAGCACGAGCAGAGGGGCACAGAGGGAGACGGAGGATCTGAAGCGGGCTCTGCACTGATGACAGTGAGCCTAAGGCAGGGTCCAACTCTCATACCGTGAGATGGTGACCTGAGCCGAAGTCAGAGGCTGAACCAAGTGGGCCACCCAGGCGCCCCTCCCATTTCTTAAGATATTCCGGAAGAACACGCTTTACAAAGGCTTCAGACTTTCCCACCTAGTGAAACTGGCAGGTTGAATCAGCCCCCTAACAGTCGGTGTGTGTTGTCTTGTTCTCCAAATACTCCACTTCGCATTGTGGCGGAACAAACGGCTCCCACAAGTCCGCTTATCCCCCTTCCTCTCCAGCTCTAACGGGCGGCCTCCCACCCAGGGGCTGCAAGTGCCAGGAAACATCATCTCAGACTTCCCAGCGCCGAGCACCAGCCGCTGATCTTTTCAAACTGTATTCAAGGGGAGGGGCACCTGGTGGCTCAGTCAGGTAGGGGTCTGACTTCAGCTCAGGTGGTGATCTCACGGATCGTGGGTTCGAGCCCCACCGTCAGCGCAGAGCCCATTTGGGATTCTCTCTCTCCCTCTCTCTGCCCCTTCTGCACTCTCCCTCTCTCACTGTTTCTATAAATTAATTAATTAAGAAAAAAACTGTATTCAAAACACAGTATCTCCTTCTCAAATCTGACTTTGTATTCATATATGGATTGGTCGGTATTTGCATTTCTGCTTCTGAAAACTCCCTGTTTATTTTTCCTTTTCGGCATACTACCTTCTTATTCGTGTATGTGCGCGGAGGTGTATATAAATATAGATAAACGTGTATGGATATGCAGAGATCAAATCTGTCAGCCTTGCCACAGTTCCATTTTCCTTTCCATTTTGTTTATGTTAAGGTTTAAATTTTTACTTATAGCCAAGCTTTTATTTTAAAAAATATCCCCAAAACGATGCTTAAAAATATTCACACATTTTCCTCCAGTTTTTCATGGTTTAGGTTTTACATTTAACTCTTTAATCTGTTGATAGATCAGGGAACATGAAGTGATGCTCTAACAAAAATATTTCCCCAAATAGTCAATTTTCCATGCCACCTGTTGGGACCAGTCCATCCCCTCTCTGTCATTTTGCACCATTTCCTGATGAACTACCAAGTTCTTATATAAACCAGGGTATTTTCTGGAGTGTTCTATCCTGTCTTTCTATTGCTGTGAATACCTAACTTTTTTTTAATGTTTATTTTTGAGAGAGAGAAACACGTGCGAGCAGGGGAGGGGCAGAGAGAGAAAGAGAATCCCAAGCAGGCTCCGTGCCGTCCAGAGAGCCCAACACGGGGCTTGAACTCACTAACTGCGAGATTATGACCTGAGCCGAAATCAAGAATCGGACGCTTAACCGGCTGAGCCACCCAGGTGCCCCAACACCTAACTTTTAATTATGACTACTTTTTCGTTTTAATTTCTTTTATTTCAAAATTGCTTCAGCTATTCTCAGCTGTGAATTCATTCAGCTGAACTTAAACACTGCTGACCCGTTTCCAAAAATCCCTTTGGACTTTTATTAGAACCATAAATCCAACTGTAAGTTAATTTGGAAAGAATCAGCACTACAGGACGGCGAGCGGGAAGTGGGTACTTGCAGACGGAGCTGGAGGTAGTAAAGACCGGCCTTTAGGGAAGATAACTGTATAATCTCAATCACAAACTTTTAAGTTCTTACTTAAGTAATTCTCTACACCCCATGTGGGGCTCGAACTAACGACCCCAAGACCAAGAGTCACACATTCCTCCGACTGAGCCAGCCAGGCCCCCCTCCGTCATCAACTCTTAGGTGGGTGTATGCTTTGACTCAGAACGTCCACTTCTTGAGACCCAGAAGTCCCACACGTGGGCACAAAAGGTGTTCACTGGAGCACTTTTTGCAACAGACTAGAAATAAACCAGAGGACATCACGGAGGTGGGTAATAAAGCTACGGTACAGCCAAATCTGAAATGCTAGCAGACGGCGGGCAGGGTACCGCGTACAGAGAAGGAAGGAGGTTGTCGATCTAACGCTCAGTGAAGACAGGCAGACACACTAACAACTGCCCATGGTAGGAGTTCATCCATTTTTTGTTAATGTTTTTTTTTTTTTTTGTAATGTTTATTTATTTTTGAGAGAGAGAGAGCAGGAGCAGGGAAAGGGCAGACAGAGAGGGAGACCCAGAATCCGAGGCAGGCTCCAGGCTCTGAGCTGTCAGCACAGAGCCAGACACAGGGCTCGAACTCAGGAACAGCAATATCATGACCTGAATGGAAGTCGGACGCTTAACCAGCTGAGCCACCCAGACGCCCCATGTTTATTTGGGAGACAGAGAAACAGAGAGAGAGCAGGAGCAGGGGAGGGGCAGAGAGAGAAGGAGAGACAGAACCCCAAGCAGGCTCTGTGCTGTCAGCACAGAGCCCAATAGAGGGCTCAGTCTCATCAACTGTGAGATCATGACCTGAGCCCAAGTCCAGAGTCAGATGGTCAACCGACAGGGTCACCCAGGGGTCCCAGTCCATCTATTTTTTAAGTTGTAGGAAATGCTCCAGATCTGAGGGCAGAAACACCTTCTGTGAAAGACCAGACTGTCAGTATCGTTGGCTTTGTGAACCATAAAGGGGTCTGTGGCCAAAGAAGCCCTGGACAGCGGTGTGAACAGGTGTAAGGAAAGCCTGGCAAGGGGCGCCTGGGTGGCTCAGTCGGTTGAGCGTCCGACTTCAGCTCAGGTCACGATCTCACAGTTCATGGGTTCGAGCCCCGCGTCAGGCTCTGTGCTGGCAGCTCGGAGCCTGGAGCCTGCTTCCGATTCCGTGTGTCCCTCTCTCTCTCTCTGCCCTCCCCTGCTCATGATCTCTCTCAAAAAATAAATAAAAGTGTTAAAAAACTTAGAAGGAAATCCTGGCAAAACCCGGCAGTGGGCTGGATTCGGCCCTCGGGCTGTAGTTTTCGGACGCCCGGCCCAGAAAGAAAACTACCGAAATTGTATCAGAGGTTGCCTCTTCAAAAGAACCCGGACTGGGGCTGGGGGGACAAAGGAGGCCATTAGCTCTGCTGTGGGTCAAGGTCTGCACTAACCATACGGCAAGTGCCACTCTAAGGAGTGTATAAACATTACATCATTAAACTCATGCAAGCCTCGTAACAACTTAAATAGAAGCTATCATTCCCCACCGCTTACAGATGAGGAAACTGAGGCACAGAGAAGTCAAGCAGGCTTGCTCAGGGTCACACTGCTCGTCCGTGGTGGAACCAGGATTCAAATCCAGACAGCCTACCCCCCGAGACTGTACACCAGCACTACTTTTTTCAGTCCTTCGGCGGTGTTCCATTTCTTTAAAGATGGGCTTTAATATTCTAACCTGGCCACTTTGTAATAAAGGATCCCGTTCTTGTACTAAAGAGCATGTGGCGTGGGAGAAAAGGCGAGTTTCTCTGTGCTGAGACCACTGAACGCCGTCGTTCAGCCGGCGTGAATGAAGAGCAAAGGGAAACGCGTGCATTGATGCCAACGTCATGCTGCCTGCCGGATCACAAGTTCCAGGGAAATAAGGGTCATGCCTTTTTCGGGTAAGGGCAAGTCACACAGAGGAGGAGAAACACAGTGCCACGGTGGAGTCACAGCTGGGCCTCTCCCGGACAGGTCACTCGACCTCTCTGGGCCCAGCTTCTCCCCTGGCCAAACAGGTGCACATATATGCATGCCATGATCGGACCATGGGATTCGCATGTCAAGCGCCCGAGAGACGAGCTCCACGGTGATCAGGACGCCTGGCCCCTCTCGTGCTCCTGCAGGGCTGGCAGACTGGGCTCCTATCCGTCTGGCCCCCAGCTTGCTCCACACTGGGGACCCCGAGCCTGCTTTGTCCACAGCCGGGGTTCACCTTCTGCCGAAGGCTAAGGGAAGAATTACAGCCGCCACGGGGGCCCCAGGAAGGGTCTTTTGAGGCAGAGCCCTGCAGGCCAGGCCAAGGGCACCGCCAGCACCCCATGTGGCACGACCTGGGAATGCGAGGGAGTTGGAGGTGCAGGGAGCAGGGTCTAAGCCCTGAGAACAAGTATCTGCAAGTTCAGATTGCCGGGCACCCTGGAGCCCAAATCCAGGGCTGGTGAGAAGGTCCATTCACAGGTGGACAAGGGGAGGCCCAGAGAACTGGGCAGCTGTGTCTGAAGGAGCCCAGAAAAGCGTCCACCCATTTGCTCCCCTGGGGTCCTGCCCCAAGGACAGCCTCATCCACAGGTGCTCAGATGGTGCTCAGAGGAACAGGGTGGGTCTTTGAACACACGAATCTGGGTGTTCTGAACAGGAAGTGCGCTCTGCAATTCACCGTGCGCTCGGGGCTGCCGGCTTCACTCCTCTGTGCCCACAGCCTCATGAGTGTGCGTCGATCCCGACAAACAGACCTCCTAGGGATTCACCTGCAGCCTGGGATACTGTTACCCAGCTTGAGAGGACAGGAAACAACGGGCAAGATGGGCAGCCAGCTTGACCCGATGGAACGGTGAGGTCTTGGCAGTGAGGGTCCTTCCAGACCAGATCAGCGACCGGACTGGGCATCACAGAAGTGGGGGGGGGGGGGCCTTAGGGGGAAAGGGGAGGACTGTGGGATCCGGCCGCAGACCCCCAGGGTTCAAATCCCAACTGCATAGACACCCCGCTCACCCCTACCCAGCCCTGCCTTGGGAGGACTGTCCCTTTAAGGCTCTGTGGGCGGGCCCAGCCGTTACCATGGAGCTCGCTGAGCTGTTTCACCGGCTTCCGAATTCCAGGCCCAAACAGGAAGTGAGTCACCTCGGGAGAATGTAGGGCTCCCAGCCTTAGGGAGCTGCGGCTCAAGGGCGACCTCGGGTCCCCCTGTTGGGGGTCTAGCATCCCGGGGTGCTTGGCTCAGCGGGAAGTGCGACAACATTTCAGCATTTGCGAGCGGCTGGCTGGGTGCAGCTGACAGTTCTCACACTCCACCCAAGTTCACCCCAGTCGACCAGGGTCAGGCAGATCACTTCGGCGTCTCTTTTCGGTCGCTGGCCAGACCTCCAACAGCTGGGTTGTTGCACACATACTAAGACAGAGAGCTCAGTGACTGACACGGGCTCGCACACTGTAAGGTCGTCACCTGTGTCGTCCCTACTTTCCAGAAAAGCAAACTGAGGCTCGGGTGAAGGCCCCCTGCCCACGTCCTACACCACCCCATACGCCCCAGTCCTCGAGAATTTGAAAATTCTTTAAATATTTATTTACTTTTGAGAGAGAGAGAGAGAGAGACGGAGACACAGAATCCGAAGCAGGCTCCAGGCTCCGAGCTGTCAGCACAGAGCCTGATGCGGGGCTCGAACCCACGAACCGTGGGACCATGACCTCAGCCAAAGTCGGACGCTCAACCGACTGAGCCACCCAGGCGCCCCCGGGTCCTCGTGATTTTGAACCCGAGCGCCAGTTCAACAAGAAATGTGCACAAGCGCCTTCCAGACAGGTCGGGAGCCAGACAGACCCAGGGTTAGGACCTGGTTTGGCCACTCCCTTCCCCTCCCAATGGAGGAGCCCTCACCCCTTCAACCACTACTTACTGGCTGTCTATGCAGGGACAGGCTAGAAGGAACACAGCCTCCAGGTAAGCCAGACCCCAAACAAAAGCAGATCAGTAAATAAAACCCCAAGGAATAAATGAGAGACAGAGGGGAGAGAACAATGCCGAGCCGGAGAGGGTCCGACGGGCCCTCCCGTGAGAGGATGCGGAAGAGGAACCAGAAAACAAGGGGACAGCCCTTTCAAAAAGTGGGCAGAAGGGCATCTCAGGGTCACATGTAAATCAAAGAATTCGTCTTTGTAAACCGTGCAGCGGGAGTAAACATGAGGAGGGAGAGACCTGTATAGGAGAAGGTCCCAGTGGGGTGGACCCCGGACCCTGCCCGGTCCTCCGCAGGACGGGAAACCTCCCTGCGGGCACCGGCCGAGAAGGCCAGCAAGGGTGACAGCACCTGCGCCCCAGGCTTGGTCCCCCCGCCTCAGACTCGGCCAGCTCCGCGCCGGGGGCCTACAAACACCTGGCCCCACTCCCCCCAGGCTGCCGTCGCGGGGCCTCCCGCCTGCTGGGCTGGAAGGACTGCACAGAAGTACTGGGGCCAGTGACCCCGCTGGCCAGTGACCCATGCCGGGGACATCTGTCGGCGCTCGGGCTTCCGCAGCTGGAAAGAAGCCCACGCAGCAGACAGAGGCAGCCCGCCCGGGAAGCCGGGCCAACTTGATCTTCGTCTCTGGGCTGCTGGGTCCCAGGCATCCCCGCGGGAGCCCACCTGCTGTGTTGTAGGCGGGCTCAGAGGGTGCCGCTGGGAACAGTTCCTGCCCTTCGAGGTGGGTCCATGCCGAGCCCGGGAGTGTCACCTAAACCGTTCCTGGTGACACTTGGCACCTAAGCTGTCCACTGACCTCAGTGCACCCCAGTCCGTCCTCCCCCAGAGCGAGCTCTCCTCTCGCTGGGGGCAACTTCCAACCTCCCACTTACCAGCCTCAGGAAAGCTCATCAGCTTCCCCGTGGAGACACGGGGCGCATGTGGTCTCACGGCCACGCCACGTTGCCAGGATTCAGAACTCTGTGCTCACCACATGCCAGGGACCCTCTGGTTTTAGGCATTACCTCATTTCGTCCTTGCAACCTTCCTTACAGATGGGGAAACTGAGGCAGGATGGCTAAAGAACTTGGCTACGAAGGGTGACACCATAACACGAGGCTCCAGGCTTCCCCAGCAGCGGCAACAGGCCCCTCACAGGGCAGGGGCCACAAAGCCAGTCACCAAAGCCTCGGCTTCTCGCCCGGTAAAGGGACCGACGAGCGGGTATGCAGGCGAGCACAAGGGTGTCTGCAGCCCTTCTCGAAGTGCACGGTCCAAGACGCACAGGCTGCGAAGGGCCACTCCCGGGAGACCCACGCGCAGCCTAGAGCGGGTTCGACCCCTTCTGTATATGGCTTTTCAGACACGCCTGTATGTGTGCACACACACGGTGATGTTTTCCAAGGTACCCCTGGTGCCTCCAGACGAGGGAGACAGACCTGGGGGATGCCAGGTCCGCCCTGATTGCCTGTGACAGGGTTCCGGGGCTAGATGATGCAACGGCCCACATGGGGGAGGCCGAGCTCTTCCCTGCCCTGTCAGCCCCGCCCCCACTCAGCTGCAGGCCACACCCACACAGGTTAGAGTCGAGGAGGACCCAGGACCTTTTTGTACCATCTCCCAGCAAGGGCGTGTACTAGCAGTGTGATTTTTTAAATGTCAACAGCGGTGACCAAGTGGCAGGACTTAGGATCCGTTTTTGCTTCATTCTTTTACACATGCCCTGTCCCCAACCCAGACCCTTTGTGTTCAGTGTGTGTGGGTGCAGAGTCCAGGAATCCATCTGAAACCTCTCCAAAGGGGACGCATTCCCAACCAGGTGCAGGAGAGTCTATCCTGAGGGCGGTGCACCTGCTGGGTCACCCCTGGTGATCCAGGAGTCACCATGCCCCAAAGCCTCATGGGTGCAAACTTCCTCCTGCCAAGTAAGCCCAGGAAAACAGCCTGCCCAGAGGAATGCACTGGTCAAGTCCAGACTTCCTCAAAGCCTGAGGCACCGAAGGTGGACGGGCAGGCAGCCCGCTGAGGGAGGGCCGGCAGAGTCCAATGTCATTGGACGCCCTCCCGGTAAACGATCTGGAAAAGGGCCAGAGCAACACTCCCTTCTGCGTCTTCTGCAGAACGCACGGAGGCCCTCAGACGGGGGTTTTCTACTGGAGGGGCCTGGAAAATGCTGGTAGCTACGGCCCACCACAAGGAGTGCCATCTAGTTTGCCGTGGGTACACAGCCTGAGCACGGCTGCTTCTAGGGTGCACACAGATGGAGAACCATGAAATCGGGAAAGAGGAAACGGGGCGGGGGGGAACCGAGGCTGCAGGGTAGCACAGAGGCCGAGAGGGGCCCTCCTGAGAAGGGAGTCGTATCCAGCCAGATAGAGGACGGTGACCACACTTAATGGCTAACGTGTGTGTGCTCATTACCACGGGCCAGCTGTCGTCCCAGGCGCCTTCGTCTCCCCGACCCACAGCAGGATCTGTCCACACCTCGCCAGCCCCAAAGTTCTGCTCTTCACCACCACGCCCTGGTTCTGGAGACACTGTGGAAGCCCACGAGGAAAAACAGCGACTCTTCGCGAAAACCCAAAAATCTCAAACCACCTTTTATCTACTCACTCATTTAAGAAATGTCCAGGAGCCTACTCTGTGCCAGCCAGATGCCCAAAAGAGCCTGGGTTTTCAAGCTGGTTGTGACATCGATGCAGTAGGATCATACAGAGCAGTCTGTTTGGTGACACAGCGAGAAACACCGGACAGGAAGAGAGGAAGCGCGCTCACTCTAACTTCTCTTAGTTACTGTGAGTTACGTTTGTGTCTCCACGCTCGGTCTCAACGGCACAGGTGTTTCATACTGTGGATCGCAGCCCAGAACAGCAGAGAAACACTGAAGACAGGCAAGAGACAAGCCTTAAGATACCAAATGCAAGTGTAAGCGAACACGACTCCATAGGTTTATGTCAACCTAAGCCGCAAACAGCAAATCAGGACTTCCTGGTAGTTACCGATTTCTAGATACACCTTGAAACCCACACTCGCCGCCGTGATTAGGAGCTTCGCCTTGGGAGAAGAGATGGGCGAAGCAGTCAACCTCCGCCCACAGCACTCAAGGCCAGTTTGGTAGGTGTTCCCCCGAGGTGCCTGAGCCCTGGCACCACCACCCCACCCTCAGGAGTACCGATGGTCTGAGCATCTTCCCTCGAATCTCAAAGTCACAGGGGCACGTACCTTGGTGGATGCGTGGAGGACATCTGGGTCAAGAGTCAGTCCGCCGGCCCAGGTGCTGAAAGCGGCCAGGAGCGCCGGTGGTGGCGGGCTGCCCCGAGGCCCCC
This sequence comes from Cryptoprocta ferox, assembly GCA_028646485.1. Classification (NCBI taxonomy): domain Eukaryota; kingdom Metazoa; phylum Chordata; class Mammalia; order Carnivora; family Eupleridae; genus Cryptoprocta; species Cryptoprocta ferox. The sequence continues at coordinate 7,083,634 of CM053564.1, read as the reverse complement.
CAGGGCCGCCTTTCTCCTGGTCCTCAGCCTGCTCAGGCTCCTCACTGCTGAAGCTGGGTAAAACCTAGGACTCCTGAGGCTCTCAGGTTTCAAACTGCACCAGAATGCAGTGAAATCAGTCCACTTCCAAGACTGGAAACCCCACGTTCGTTGCAAACAGCGACTGATATCCCCAAGGTGGGTTACCCAACAATGACTCCTAAATAACCATTATTTTTCATGACTACACATGCAAAAGACAAACCCTAGGAAGGTTAGCCCCTAAAACCATTCAGCGTTTACCTTTGGGGAGGACAGATTAAAAGGGCCCTCTCTACTAAGGTCTGACATTTTAATTTTCCTTATAAAACTGCACGTGTCGGAGCGCCTGGGTGGCTCATTCAGTTGGGCGTCTGACTTCGGCTCAGGTCATATCTCATGGTGCGTTGAGTTTGAGCCCCACATCGGGCTCGCAGCTGTTGGTGAGGAGCCCGCCTCAGATCCTTGGATCTCTGTCCCCCTCCCTGTCCCTCCCCTGCTTGTGCACCATTAAAAAAAAAATGCATTTTGTTAAGTTTTTCTTAATATGCCATTGCACAAATTATCAGCCACATTCCGGAGCGCTAGAGGGCACCTCTGATGAGCAACACGTTATAGATGTAGATGTAAAGTACCCAAGAAATTCAAGTCACTGACTTTCACCTCATTTTTTTTTTTCCTAATACACTCATTTCACAGATGGTGAAACCAGCCCAGGGAGGCAAACTTACCCAGATTCCCACACCTAGTAAGTGGTGGAGCCAGCATTCAAATCCACAGGATTTCAAGCCAAGATTCTTCCTTCATAGGAGGGGGCAAAAAAGCAAATGAAAATGGTAAGATCACCCCTGCCTGCAAACAGTCCAGATACCCAACCGTGGCTCAGATGCTGGCAGAACCGTGTTGGCGAGAGCCTTAACGGGCACTTTGCAGGGCCTCTGGGAGGCCCCATTAATATTTTAAATACAAATTCCTTTGAACCGTCTTACCTGCAGAAACGTCTCCTACGGCAACTTAAAGAAACTGGCATATTCGCTACTGCACTAGCACTAATTATGAGAAGCTCGTACTACTTGTTCATCAAGTCATCAGCATACCTGTTCGGTGCAGAAAGATCTGTACACACTGTTGAGTGGCTGTGTGGCTGGATTTTTAAGTGTTTTTTAAAGCATTAATGCAACATGAATGGAACCAGAGGCCATGGGAAACTTGCAACACCATCGATGAGACTTCCCAGCTCCACCAAGGGCCGCACAAAGCGCACCGGACCCTCCAAACCTGCGCAGGTCGTAGGCCGCCGTCTGCTGAACTCCAGGGAGATCGGGCAGGTCTTGGAGCAGGAAGTCCAAGCCGTCAGGACAACCCCCTGTCAAAACATGGTCCCATCCCAACCACCACACACCTCAGAAACCCTGCATAATGGCGTGTGCAAGCCGGCCAGCGGGAGGTAAGGTCACTGAACGGACCAGAGATGTAACGGACCAGAGATGTATTATTGGCTTTCAGGGACGGGGAGCAGGTCCTGTGAACGTCTGACCACAACCACCTCCTTAACTCAATCAAAGGGAGGAATCTTCGGTTTCCTTGAACTTTAGAAGTAAAACAACGGCTGCTTCCGGCAGAGCCTTTCGAGTCACTCCCTGACCCTTAGAGTCCGGAATGTCTCTGAAGATGCCCCACCGCCCTGTGGCCAGACACCTCAGTCATCCATCTAATGAAGCCGCAGGCTCTAACAAACGATATGAAATCTGATGCAAGGAGATAAGTATACGGACATCGTCACAACACCCCTCAAAAAAAATCATGACAAAAATTCAGTGATTCATTCATGGTAATTTTCTAAAATTAACTACGCGGCCTGTGTTCCCAACCAGATCACCCCTCGGCCTCTTGGGTACTCAATGGGCCGAGGCTGGCTCACGCCCGGCCAGGCCCTGGCCGCACCCCCTCACCCCCACCCCGTGACGTGTGCAGGGAGCCAGCCAGCCCAGCCCCCACTGCCACAGGGAGCCCTTCTGGCCCAAAGACACAGCTACGGAGTTTAATGGGTCCCAAAAACCCTTAGAGGGGAAAAAAATGTAGAAAAGGCTGGTTCTTTTCTCAAAGACTGAACTTGATCTGATTTGATCAAAAAAGTTAATTCGGATGTGGTGACCAAAACAAAACTGCAGACAAGCCCCGTGGTTTTTTGGATTTTTAAATTATTTATTCGTTGAATGATTGAAGGTGTGTACCATGACTCCAGTTGGGTAAACCACATTGTTGAGGAATTTGACTGTGGGTCTTTAGATTCAGCCAAATGCTTTCCATTACTTTTGCTCTATAAAATGCTAAACATCGTAAGTAAGCTGTGAACGCTTCAGCCATGCTCAGAACACTGCACGGTAGGGAGGAACTCCACCCACTCAGGCCAAGTGAGAGCGACAGCGACAGGTCTCATGAGCTGGGAGGTCTGCAAGAATCCGAGGGTCTAGCTTAAAGATGAAGGGACATTCTGATCCCCCAGAGTAAACCGTTCGGTTTTAAAATTCAGCCTACACTGTTCTCAAGAGACTGAAAAAAAGAAAACCACTGTCATTTAAAAAGTACCACACGGTATGCAATCTTCCATGATTTGTTTGCATCTAAAATGGCACAGTCGAAGGCTTCAAAATTCTAGCAGTCAGAACGACGTTTTCCTATGAGAAATCATTTCCCTTTCTATTCCTAGATCTTAAGAGTTATTTTGTGCTCGGGGGGCACGGAAGAGAGCTGGGGAAGGCAGAGCGGGAGTGGGGGGAGTTACGAGGAGGTTGACAAATCTCACTGGAGATTAAATGCAGTGGAAAAAAGTAACGAATGCTAAAGTTTTTAAAAAGTTTAATGGAGCCAATAAGGCATATAAATCGTGTTCTGGCAGACATTAAGACCTGCTTTCTCTTACCAAAGAAAATGGCACATGTTGTATCAAAATTTGACAATCGAGAGTAAAGGGTACTGAGATTAAGCGTCAGAGCACCAACTAAAACAAAAACAAAAAAAAAAAAACCAACCAAAAATAAAAAATTGTTATTCGATTCGGAAGGAGGAACTAGAGGACCAAGGCATAAAGGGGAGGTTACACTGGTGTTCCTCAGTCTCAAAATCCTGTAGAAAGAGGAGGTCTGGCCACTTGTGAGCAAGGCTTCAACACCACCAAACGCCAATTCCAGAATCCAAATTGACAACGATAGGAAAAAACAAAGATAACTCCAAATGCATTTCTGGGCATATTCCAAAGGGAAGCTTAAAAGTATTCATAATACACAGGCTCGTCTGTTTCAGGTATAATTCTCCCTGCTATTATATTCAAACAAAAAAGAATGATCCACTTTTTGCAAAAATTGTGAAACACCTCACTTTCAGTCCTAGTTTTAGAATTGACTTTTGTTTTTGTTTTAAATTAGGGCTATATCTATATGAATACAGAACTTGAGCTCACACATTTCTAACAACCCATTCACCTCCCACCCAGTCCATGAATATTATGGTTAACTTAGCAACGTTACTTCACAGAAAGATATTATTAAATGGCTGAAGGAGTTGCAAACTTTAACAAAGTGCTGTGAGTAATTACTGGAAAAACCCTTACACTGATTTGCAATGGTCTTTTAAGGATAAAAACAGGAAGTTAACTGATACTGGACTACGAGTTTGCAAGGAAACATTTTCACTGTCCTACTTGATATATAATATAATAATATGATAGAATAAATTACAGTACCTGGCAGGCTGACATCAGTTCTTCATCTAAAAAAGACTATCATTCAGTTCAAGATATTAAAAATGAAGATGAAGCATGCTCTAATACATTGTGGCTACAAGAGGTCTCCTAAGGGACTCAAAAGAGGAATCTACTCAGAACCTTTATTTAGGTCAAACTAACATCTAGAGAAGCCTCCATGCGATTCCATCTTTTCCGGAATGAGATTCCAAACTGCACTTGTTAGGGGAGAGGGACTGGAGAGTGGGGGAGCGGGGGGGGGGGGGTTGCTACTTAAGTTGCGATCACATCATTGGCAGATGAAAGACCATTACCTTCCACCAATTCCAATGGAAACTGCACGAAGTGGGGCATTCATGAAAAATGTGGAACAGGACACGAAAGACTGGAATACCTACCCTCCCCCACCATCCATCTCCTTCTCGCTAATACTGAACCAAAAAGGAAGCCCATCCTCCCAAGTTCATGACCTCCCAACTGTAGGTCCCCCTTGAATGCAGTCAACGAGTTTACATTTACCCTAAGGAACGGTACCCTGCGTGGGAAGTAGTACTTCTCTTGAAACGGGAGTATTTTAAGCCTATGGGGTCAATCTGGGGGGCACTTTAATAATCATATTGCTACTTTTAGAGCGCTAACACACACAAAGTGAATCCAGTAAGGTTCTGTGTATTGATTCAATATTAAGTATTAATTGCATGGCCATATCATAGCACCTCTTTACATCACACAATCACCAGAATTAGAAACTGCTTGGAAAACGAAAACCAGGGCACAGTCCAATCATTAGAAGTTGCACACTGTTGACTAGAGAGAGACCAGGTGCATGGTACGGGGCCGCTGCAAAATTGGAAGCCTGTAGATTTGACGAGGAAGCCAAATTGTGAGTTTGAGATCATTTTAGGAACCTGGCAATACTGTTGGAGCGAAATACTCAATGCAGCAGGAAATGGAGCAAAAAGGAAGAAGGGAAGGGGGGGGAAGCATTCTATAACCAAATAAACGTCTGATATTTCCCTTCCCTTTGAGAATAAATACAGTTAAGGTCACTTTTAGCCTTGGAACGGATATATGTCTGCCTATGATGATCTTGCTAATGACTACACGATGTCTGATGTCCTCTGCTAGGATTATAGTTTTAAGAAAGCCATGGTTACAAGAGGCATCTACTGTAAATACCTAGAGCTTCCTTTTATGGCAACCACTACAGAATTCACTTGTCTTAAACAGTGAACAAGGGAAGGTGGCCTCATGTTTCCTTTGCAATAATAGTATATGTTGAGGATCAAGTGGCTTTCAAGCAGCATGGTGGGTGTGAAAATGTCTGCAGTTTAGATCATTCTGTTGCGTTTATGGGTTGGTGAGTCTGTAATGACATCGCCACACTGGGCTGAGGTACGCTTTCTAGTTCCACCATTGTCCAAGTGGAGTGCCATTTCTTCTGATATGAAAGTGTTCAAATCGACATCATGGAGTCCATTTCTCCTTCGACTAGCATTCGATCCACTGCTTACATGTGTAGGAGAGCCTGGGGCACTCGAACGCACGCTTATACTAGCCATTGCACCACTAAGACCTAGGAAGAAGAAAAAAGGTTTTAGAGTTGCTCGATTATTTAACCCTCTTGAAAGCAACCCACTCTACTTTCAATGTTTCATAGCGTCAAAGGAGGTCTGCCTGTTTCCTTAAGGAATCAAGGGGCGGGGCGGGGGGGGGGCAGTTAGGTTTTCTTCTGGAAAAACGAATCGCCGGGCTTTTGACGTAGATGTTTCATCGGGGAGACTACCGACATTTACGGTATGGGTAATTACCAACTCTGGGAGGCATATCCTGTCGCACAGATCACAAAACCCTCCCAGTGACTCTAGTGGGTATACGCTGCTTGTAGTTCATAGCTGAGGGCAGCGGGTGCTTGCTTGAAACAGGACATTTTGGTCATCCAGAGTCACCACCCCCAACAGATCCCCCTCATGTGTGTATGTGCACAAAGGGGAGCATTCATGTCTAATTTATCATCCTAAACCGTGGACTCTGCAGCCCAAAAAAGGGGTCACTATTAAAAAAAGTATGCAGGGGCCTCAAGCAGAAAAGTGAGTCTGCCCTTGGACGAAAATAAGCTCTGTGATCACCCGAGGTCTGGAACTTGATCTGGCAGACGCTCCTCAGGACAACCTAACATCATCATGTATGAACCCTCGGAGGAGGAGGGAGCGCCGAAGGTAGTATCAAAAACCCCTGCTGCCTTCAAGGCTGGATTAAATCCAGAATAGACCCAGCACCCAATGCTGGACACTCATTCCTCAGATCCTTGAACTGTATAAAAGAGGCAAACGTATGTTCCACTCTGAAATGTTCAGGATGAACCTGTGAAAGGCCCGAGTGACGCCAGGAAACATTAACCACGGGGTTGCATTTGAAAACCTTAACATCACAGAGGGTGGATTTCCCTTACGAACTTCCCCTCACACTACTCTAGCGTCACGCAGGGATTTTGTTATTGCTTGACTAAACTTATAGAATACGACCTAGTATAATTAATGTCCCCAAAGAACAGAACTTGTATCTTAAGATTTTTTTTTTAATTTTTTTCCTCTGATGTTTTATTTAGTTTTGAGAGAGAGAGAGACAGCGTGAGCAGGGGAGGGTCAGAGAGAAAGGGAGACGCAGAAGCTGAAGACAAGCTCCAGGCTCTGAGCTAGCTGTCAGCAAAAAGCCTGGCGCGCGGCTCGAGCCCACGAATTCCGAGATCATGACCTGAGCCGAAGCCGGACGCTCAACTGACTGAGCCCCCCAGGCACCCCTGTATCTTAGATTTTAAAATAAACTCAAAGGTTGGTCTGGGGAAGGGCCCATTCTTTCTAGTTTATACTCTCTTAATAGGATTTAAATTTAAACGTTGAGAAAAAAATTCTCTGCTTTCTGCCACATCAGCTTTGACCTTTTTCTACAAATGCTCTGAACATTCTCAGGCCCCTGGCCTCAACAGCCTCCCTTACGCTGATCACCTTCTGTAGCCCACACCTCTTCCTGCGCTCAAACTCCCTACCTGGTAGCCATCAGCCCCCTCACTGCTCTCCCTGTGGAATATGTGTCCGCTCCGCCCAGTGGCCAGAGGAAGGGTGAGCATGCCAGTCTTTAGCTCTGAACCATTGCAAGGCTGGTGCCTATCTAAAAAAATAAAATAGAGGCGCTAATCTTGGAGTACTTCCCGGGTCAGGTGCTCCGTAAGTACTTTTAATTTTCATCCTCACAATGATCCTACGACATCTGTACGGCCTGTTTTGCGGATGAGAAACGGAGGTTAAAAGGTTAATAAGCAAGCAACCCCTGGTCACAGAGCTAGTAAGCAAGAGCTGGGACTCAAAACTCAAGCTCGATCTAATGGTTCCCCTGGACTGTTACACTGCTCCCTCTTCAAGTCAACATAATGTTGCCATCAAGTGGCTACAGGGTCTTGGTCCTGGGGGGGGGGCCCCGTGGAGCAGTTCCTCTCCCTTCCGGCCCGGCTGTGCTCCCACACCACGGGGAGAGCGGATGTGCACTGCCACATAGCCCGGGAGGGTCGGCCTGCACCTCCCTTCCAACATCTGCACCTGCTGAGGCCTGGCCCCCAGCTCCTCCAGCACCTACCCCCCCACCCCCCCACCGCCGCTGAGGCTCCTTTCCAGGCTCTCCTACCTCTCTCCTTTTTAGTCCCTTGCTGGTTCCATTTCTCTCCTGCCTGAAATTCTCGGCTCCTTCCTGCCTGCAGCCCACCAGCTCCTTCCTCAGTGGCCTCTGCGTGGGGGGTGGGGGAGGAGGGGGGAGGGGGGCAGTTTTCTTCCACTCAACAAGCTGGGTGCCACCTAGGGTGGTATCCTCGACCCCTTAGCTTACCTACAGGCATCATGTTCCACAGGACAGGGATCTCTCCTGCGCACACGGGCCCATCCATGGTTCTAACTGACCGCTGGGCCTCTCCCACTCCCATTTAACATCAAAAAGGAGATGTGCTCCTTCTTCCTCAGGCCATGAAGGTTTATTAAAAAATAAATAAAAGGGAAAGAAAAGCCTTGAGCTCTTTTCATACAGCGCCTAACGATCATGTGGCTTCATCTCTACCCAATGTACTCGGTGCCTGGCACACAGCAATCGCTCAATTCTGCAAACGGGGGAGTGCTTCAAAGTCCTACCCATTTTGAAATGCACAGAAACCCAACGCTGCTGGCGTTCATTCCCATCTCCAAGGCTGGGGAAACAAACCCAGCTGGCTCTCGTCTCTTACATCTTTGCCGTCCAGTTTTTAAAAACTCAAGTTATTCCCAAATTGCTAGCATGTTGTTGTTGTTTTTGTTCAAGTTCTGTGTGCTGTACTTTGTTTTTTCTAACCTAGCAGCCCTCAACAAACTACTAAAGGGCATCCGAAAACTTAAAACAAGAACCTTTTCACAGCTGGTTCGTACTGCAGGAACTCCTAAGGGAACTATACTGCAAAATTTAGGCCTCCGGCACGAAACTCGGCTAACCTCAGTGATTCATCAGAGAATCCCCTTTATCATTTGAAACGACCAAAAGAACTCCACAAACCGCCCACCCCAAAACCCTCTGAACATCGCAACGTGTATTAACACCTAAGGACAAATACCCAAGGCTCACAGAATCCTCGACCAGAAGTGAACAGGCACATCAAGCAAACACTTCTATGGTTTCCAACGCTATTCTACGTGAAAAAGAAGAGAGATTAAGTACCAATTTGGTCAATTTGAAAATTCCCCAGTGACTGCTGGGAAACTGCCATCTTCCTTCTGTTGGGTGTATGACGGGCTTTAATTGGGCAGCTCAAGTACAACCACAATGTGCAACATGACCTCCTTCCTACCTCCTCTCAGCAGTGAACATTCTTTTCAACGTTTAACTAGCTGAAAATCTTCCCCAAAAACACTTTCGTGTCAAAAAAAAAAAAATTAAGATTAACAACCAAAAAATATATATTTTAAACAGCCCAAATTTTATTTTATAAACCAATGACAGCTACTGGAAGATGCTTCAGGAATCCTTAGCTAAGCCACATGAACAATCAGGCCTATACAAGTACAGAGAGTCTGAACATGCTTCAGAACTAAAAAAACTAAGTTGTACAGCCCGAGGGCATACAACTTAATTTCTACCAAAACACACTTTTTCAAAAGGGCTATGGGAGTATCAGTTGACAAAAAGCAGAACAAGTAGTATGATTAGACAGAAAAGTCTCCATTGCTTAACACAAGATAAACTTAGCAGTTTTAAAGTTTCTGCATCCGTTTTAAATGATTAGTGCAGGAGGAGGGAGGGGGAAAAAAAAGATTAGGATGATTTAATCAAACTTTGAAAAGAAAGCTCCCACTGGAGCTAAAACAAAGTTACAGTCCAGGTTATAGGAATCGAGGTTACATAATTGTTAAGAGTATAGCACACAACTATTATTTTCATACCAAGTTCATGCTTCAGATAGGAAGAAAATCCTGTTTTCAGAATTAATTACATGTAATTCCAGTTTACCAGCACAGAGTTAGGTCACACATAGGCACAGAGAGAGCAAACGCAGAGCGATGCAGCCCCTTCCTCCGTCCAGCAGCCTGTGGCCTGGAGGCCGCCTCTACACTCTCTACCTGCTCCCCAACCCCCGTAAGACTGAGAGCGCAGAGGACTGTCGTTAGTGTCGATCCACTCAGCACAGGCTCAGAAGCCTCGGTAGATCTGCTCCACCCGTTTCTTTCATCTGTAGCGCGAGAGGAGGGGGATTTGAAATCCCCACAATTGGAACCAAGCGAGAACTTCCTGACTGGAACCCTAGGAAACTGGCATTCTTGCATTTCCAATGAATTGCACTATTCAAATGGAGAGAGCTCCCTTTGCACAAAGTGGTGTTGTGAGGTTTTAAAGCAAGCAAGCACTTGTGTGTAAATGTCGTGTTTGAAATGCACCAGGGAAGGAGTTCCAATCCCTGAAAAAAGGAATTCTACTAAAATTTTCGTAATTTCAAGTAGATACCACTCCCCACCCCAATATGTAAATTGTAATACTGAATTTTTATTGAAGTAAAGCACACTAAATCAAACCAATTACAAAGATACATGTATCATACCAAGAAAACATTTTCAGTTATGCTGACAGCCCAATGCTTTCAATTTTTCAAAGACAGTTTTAATGCCATGGGAAAAATGCTCACGACGTTAAAATGAAAAAAGCAAGATACAGTACCATATATGCAGTATGATCTCAACTATGAAATAATTTTAATATTTATACATTGAAAAAAAAGACTGAAAGAAAATGCACCAAACATTTAACTGTAGTTATCTCTGTAGAGTCAGATAACAAGATACTGAATTTTTTACTTGTCGGAAATTTTCAAACTTTCCAAGAAACTGTTATTTTTAAATGAGAAGACTAGTGGAAAATTTAAACTCAAATGTTCAAGTGCTTCATAAACTACCAGAGGACATTAAGTACTAGGTGTACGACTGGCTCTGAGGCATGGCTGCATGGACTCCTTTTCACGTCAATGAAAAAGTGTCCAACAAAATTTTACCGCAACTTCAAAACAATTTCGTGTCGATGTTGGTAGCTTTAGTTAAGTCCTACCCCAGAAACTTCAGCAGCTACTATCTAATCTTTATATAGAGAAAATGCCAAGTATTCATCAAAAATTTTAATGCTGTGTTAATTGCCTTCGTTATTCTTGTTCTCAAAAGCTGGTTTGAACAAAGGCTGTAATTTAGAGATTCCAGCCTTCAGAGAGGAATTTTAATGAAAGAAGATTCTTTGAAATAATCATTTTCAAGCATTTAAGAGAGGAGTTTGCTTTGGTGCATTAAATCTCTTACATCTTCATTTCCAAATAAGTTTCTTAAAAAAAATAGTTTGCTGTTAAATAACTATTGACAGTTATTTCAGGAAGATGCAGACCGCAATGTACAACACGCACGCACTAGGGGTCCGGCCCTGTTCCACGCGCTGCACGGGAGCACGGGCAAGAGAAGGGAGGACAGTGGCACAGGCGTGGATCTCCAGTTCGTCCTCTGCAGCAGTTACAAGAGTCAGTGTAAAAACACTTTACCTAAGCACCCGTGTTAGCTGTCAACATGTTCCTAAATACTTCGCTCTATGGATGGAAGGGGACAAGACTCCTAAGAGACAGAACCAAGCACAATTACTTAATTTCTTCTTAAAGGTACTTACAGGTGAAATTGTACCAAGAAGCTTTGCTCTCACTGGGATTTTCTAACTTCTCTTCTGTATCACTCCAGTGCACGCTGGCCAAAAAACGTGCTGACCAAATTAACCAAAGCTACAAAACGCTCTGCTCAGAGGGGAAAACCTACCAGTTCAGGCTTTCCATAAACCCTAGGAGAAGTTGCCATCGGTTTTATACGCTGAGTATGACAAATTAGGAATATGCCCTACATTCTTCCTAAGTAAAAATTCCTATCTGATCTTACACAATTTTCTGAAAAAGCCCTACACCCAGTTTTTCCGTGTCCAAGAATCTGTCAAGAAACTTACGGATTTAACAGAGTACGGATCACCATGTATGTAGGCCGGAGAAGGCTCAGCGTTCGGCAAAAAAAAAAAGGGCAGCCAGAAATGGAGTCTACGAACTCCTCGGGCAACGGTGCTGTGCCTCAACCTGACTGCCCCGGTGTGAACACTTCCAACGTTCTCACAGAAGTTCCTCAAAGACATTACCTAACTCATCTTTGTATCACAGGCCCCTCCCACTATAGTGCCTCTAACAGTGCTTGGTATTTAGTTTCAGTAAAAAGCTGGGCAATAGCAAAGGCTACAAAATGACTATACTTTATTTTTAAATGACCACCCATCCCACAGAAGGATCTGAACTGCAGAAATCACAACTCCTAACACCACAGCCACAAGAAAAAGGGAGGGTCTCAAACTAAAAAGGTTCAGACTTCAGACTTCAATACTGAAAAGCTGCTGACTTAACAAAATGCTTCTTTCAAACAACAAACTTCCCTTTGCTTGGAATTCTCCAGGGTCATGTAAAGGCTGGGCTGCCTGAGCCTCTTTCAGTACTTACACGAGTGAATGTAGCAGCGCTCTGCCTTTTTAAAACTTCCTAACTAAAAGACGAAAGGAACTTAAAACTGGGCAATGTGAGATCCTAAAGCCAAATGCCAATGACAGCCAATGGCAGTGCCTATGATGACACCAGACCCTGCAGCCTAGGGCCCTGAGTGTGATAACTCTACAGGACAACCCAGGCCCAGTGATGTTAGCTCCTAGTACTTCAGTCAAGAATGCCATCAACATGGCTTCCGGAACTAAAACCAAGTGTTTCTGATTTTTATGAACCGTCCGAACCAGGGCCAGGAACCCAGAGACCATCTACGAGAGGACGTGAGGAGGCTTTAATACAGGTATCAAACGAGTCAAGTCTGACTAGGCGTCCAGCTCCTTCTCCCGGCCAGATCTCTCCCCGCTTCCAGGAACGTGTGCCCCATTCTTACTCTGGACCCTTTCCACCTAACCCCCATGATAACCAACAGAACTCAGAGTGAGGGGACCGGATTTCAACCTAAGGCTTTCCAGACATAACACTAGCTTGGGCAAGTCAACTCAGAATCTGTCTATCCAGAAGAAAGAGAACCTCACCAACTCCACAGATTTCTATCCATATAAAAAAGGCTCAAGATCCTAGGCAAGTAACATAAGTAATAAATGGTTACGTTTTAAATTATCCTTCCCCTCTGGAGTAATATATGCAATTTAAAAGGCCATCCTTACTGAAAAGGGAAGGGAAAAAGTACCCTCAAAGGCTACCTGAGCTCCAGGTCTATTTTTGCAGTAAAATGCCACCCAGAGGCAAAGAGATCACTCACAGGACTCAGAACTAACCGGAAGTCCTGCTTCTCCCACGGTAAAAAATACAGTGTTGTGAAGGGGTAGCTACTTTGCTGCGTTTCTCATTTAATCTAACACCTTACAAAGGAGACTGCCTCCGAAAACTTAATCCTCTTCCCAAGGTCATACTGGGAATGTAGCCTACACACAAAAGCCTAAATACTCTTCCTACTAAATGAACCAGAAATACAGGTCATGAACCATTCACCTTCAAGCCTACTTCTCAAGATTCACTCATGGCGAAAAACCGAAAATACAAAATTCATGTATTTCCTGATGTCTTTGAAGAAGAAAAATAAGCCTAGAGATCTTTCCCCCCCCACCCCACCCCCAACCCCATGGGGAGGGACCACAAAGGCACAAACATGGAGGCAAGGTGGTTAAGAGCGTGGATACTTTGGAGACGGGCACATCTGGAATACCTATTCTATCACTTACTGATCTGTTCCACCGAGGCCAGATACACCCTTTCTTTATCAACAAAATGGTGGTAACTCTGGGCAAGCGTAGGATGAAATGAGAAGCTCCTCAGCGGAGGGCTGGCCCCAAGTAAACACTAAAATAGCTGTGACATCATCCTCAAACCCCATTCAAGTCTGGGTCGGTTCTAATCTAAGGGGTTTACTTAGTAGCTCTCCTAGGGTACACACCATTAATTCCACCCCTGTTGTAGTCATCTGGGGATGTGTGATCCTCAACTCTTTCTCAAGGTTCTCTGCCCTCACTGTGTTGTGTCCTTTCGTGTAACAGACCTCTGAACTCGGCGTCCGATTCAGAACACATCTAACACCAGGTTCTTTGCCAGGTGCTGGTAAAGCCAGAAGCTTTAAGACAAGGCCCTGCCCTAAGGCAGCCCCAATCTCCGCAAAGGACAGCCACAGAGGCAAACCTAAAGACAAAGAGATTAACGGCTCAAGGAAGGCTTCAGAAGGGAGAACTAAGAAAGCTGTTATGGAAGAGGCATTTGATCAGTCTAACATATGAGCAGGCGGTGAGAAAGAACTGCAAAAGAGCATGAGGCTATGTCATACACAAGACAAGTATGGTGAAAATATCTGACCCACGGTCGAGATGCAATCACAAGGGCCTTTCAATGCCATGCTGGGTTCTGACTTCAACCTATTAGCCATCAACAAAAGTCATTTTTCAGTGACGTGACAAGATCAAAAGGATTGCTCGAGTGGCCTCGGGGAACATGGGCTGGCAACAGGGTCATCTCAGGGCCAGAGCACAAGAGTAGGAAGATTATTCCAAGAGCCCAGGGCTTATCTCCTCCAGAGAGCCTTCTCTCAACATACAGCCAGTCTGCACTATAAAATGTCCCTTTCTGCCCTTAGACTCTCGCACCCACCACGTTCAGGATTAAATTATCCAAATATGTGTTGGCCTCAAGAGAAAAGGAAGCACTCTTCATTTATATATTCCCAGAGACAGCACAGAATCTGCCACGTGCGCATCTGAAGGGCTCCAAGAACGAAAGACAGTGATTTGCCGATGGGCCTGGAGGGGGAGTCCCGCGCAAAGCCCTGTGTGAGAGCAAGGCCTGCTGGGATGGCGAGGTGGAGAGGACAGAGTATGTGCGCCCGGCAGTCCGGAAGTGGGCGAAACTGCAAGCACAGGGCTCTGCAGAAGGCGGCGAGGGCTTGAAACCGGGGGAGTGAAATCTAAGTCAGTAAAGAGCCTGAGGAAAGGTCAACGGCTGAAGGAGCAGATAAAGACCGAAGAAAAGCAAGACTCCAGATGGGAAGGGACGCCTAAGCGGCATAATCAAGGAGACTGAGAACCACAAAAATGGTCCAGAGAATTTTAGGTCCGTCTGAAATTTTCTGTTACATTAAAAACTAACTGCAAACTCGGTGTAACTTTTTGTTCTTATTTAAGACAAGGATTAACACAAGGCAAGGACAAAAATCAGTGTAGCACACGCTTCTGTCTTTCTCGGGACTCCTTGGTGAATTTCACATCCAGATTCCTAGACCCCACAGTACACAGAAGAGCAGCAACCTATGCCGCCGCCAAGAGCCAACAAAGAGCAAAGGACTGAGTACGCTCCGTAAGCTTCAGTAAGCAACAGATCTGAATGGAACGGTTTGCTAACCACTTATGGACGTACGACTGAAATTGTGTTCAGTCTGAGGCAGACGAGGTACTAATGAGAAGATCTTCTTATCACACCCTCAGTGTAAGAAATAGATGTGCGACAAGTACCTTCCATCTTTGCCATTTTTCTTCAAATAAAAATGCCTACTTTAGGTATATTTAGGGTGTTTGGTACAGGTGTTTAGGAGGTGATAAACTATGGGGGGAACTGTCTTCTCTTATAAAAAGGGATAGGAAAGTGTGACCCCCCCCCATGTTTGCTGTTTATAAACTTAAGTTTGCTTCAATATGCAATTCTTCTCCTCTGCCCTCCCCCCCTCTAAAACTTCATGAATTCAGACTCTCCTTCCAAGGTAGATTCCTAAGAACTTCGATTTGACTTCAATTACATTTCACAGATCTGGCTAAGCAAATTATATGCAAAACTAAATTCTGGTAAGTATATGCCCTAATTGAGATGTCTCCAAATACATTTTAAAAGATCATCTGAACAGTTTTCACTTCAATTTACAGACTACCCAACAAATCAGATCACGAGGACAGCTGGTTACAAAGCTGGTCATTAATCTGCCTTACAATTTGGTTCACAACACCTGATCACTAGCCGTCGCTGAAGTCACTGGAAGCACCCACACCAGGCCAGCACACTCTCCTCGGTACATGTAGAGGCTCTCTACAAACCACGAGGAACACAAAACCCGATGTAACTTCCGTTTCTGTCTCCTCTTTCAAGAGGTTGTATTACAAATTCGGTGTGTGAACCTTAGGAGCAAGAGTAGATGGGAGTCTCCACTATATTCTGGACTTGCGCTACTTGGGGAGTTTACTGAAGGGCAAGATTATTTTTCTACGCAGTTTGATAATTAAACTTTCTCACACCTCACAATTTAAACCTAAGTCAACATTATAAATAATCTCTTCTTAAAACTACATTGTTACTAGAACTGCAACAGAAGTTCAGGAAAATAATAAACCACAAGGTGAACAGTCACAAGAGGGGCTAGGGGAGAGCTGGTTCTTTTTACAAGGCATACAACTGCACTAAGATTTTTTTTTAACACGAGTGGCATTTGTGTGTCTTAAAACTATCTTGTAAAGCATAGTAGGATACAGAAAAAGGAAACCTTAACGAGAGAGGTATGGAATGAATCTTAAATGCGCCTGACGATAAAGAAAATCAGAATGTTGAGAGAGACATCCGCATCCGGCCCTACTATGCGCGGACAGGATAGTCACCTGACGCTATACTCGCTTCCAGTCATTTGTACGAAACTTAGCGGCAAAAGATGTGAATTCTGTAACGAAGACTAGAGGGAACTCTTTTTTGCCTGAGATTCAGAGGTTCTGTCCATGACTATTCCACTGCACGAGACTAAGTACTACATCCATACATCAGGGACTTTCTGGCAATAAATCCAACTATCAGGAGGGAAAAACTCTTTTTCCAACCCCAACTTCTCATTAGGGTTTTAGGTGAGGAATCAAGGTCGGCCAAAGAGAACAAGAATATAAGCATTAAAGCGTCAAGGAGATTGATGTTCTCTGCACCCCACCCTTTTTAATCCCAGGTTACTTGGTTTTAGATGACCTATACTATGGCTCAGAAATGTTCACTTCTAACAGCACTCCTGACCTCATTCACGAACTGCTTCTCTCTGCTCAGTGACCTGCACCATCATCCATGTTTCCTTTTCGGTTTCAACTAAGTCTCATTACTTCATGGTTCTATTAGTTTTACAGCAGTATTACATGTCCTAGAAGTCCCTCTCCCAGTTCTATTTGGAAATCTGTGTTAGAAAGGAACAAACAGGCTTGTTGACCACACACCCCAGGCTTCTCCAGTAATACTTAAACCCCTTGGCCAAGAACGCTGCCTTCTGGCAGGTCTGGCCTGGGGAGATGGCGATGGACTGTCCTGACAGTCTCGACCATCAAAGCAAGGACCTACGGGACAACAGACATAAGGAAAGCCGGTTATTCTCACATCGGTCCATTCCCACCTGGGTCATCAACTCTCACCCTTTACAGGCACACTGGTAAGTCACAGGGCCAAAGGGAATTCCCAGGAGAACAGCCCAACAATTTCCTGCCTCCCCTGCCTGCCGCTGACCAGGCTCTCCAGGCACCTGGAAATTTAACAGAATTCTGAAGACATAGGAACTTCCTCTTTGACTCAGAATAATAGGAAAACATGTACAATCATAAGTATAAAGCAGTAAATTCTCATCAACGTTGCAAGAGATTCTGTTATTGTGACACCAACAAGCTCAAACTAACTTTCTGAAAACATTTTTTAGGATGGGCTAGCGAACATTCAAAAACTGCCCAGGTAAGGCCTTAGCTTACATTCTACGTAAACATTTCTGGAGCATGTAGTTCCTGATAATAGAACACAAGACAATATATCTGGACCTAAACCTAAACGTGAAAAGGGGTCCACAGGCACACTCTTAACCACTTTTCCAAAGAAATATGTTTAAACGGCTTTACCATGCAGAGCTATGGCTTCCCGGAAGGGTTGCAAATCAGTCTCTACAGATGAGCTAGTTTCCGTTGAAGTAGCTCGGTTAGGGGACACTACAGTCAGTCTTGGGGGAGCTCTAGAGTTTCGTGGTGGAGGAACTTTCCCACACAGGAAGCTGATCAAATCTTCTCTACGAATAGTTCTTCTGCGCTTTTTAACCCAAGCCAACACATCCTTATTGCGTCGCTGATAGCCAATCTGAATTCCAATATCAAAACTTCGCTGATGAGTATCCACGCTTTCTGTTAGGAAAAAAGAACAAGAAACAAGATACATCATGATCAGTCAAGTCATGCAGCATTCACTCCTAAGAGAAAAACACCTCACGAGCCAACCAAAATGAGCATCATGAAGACTGGGCTTCTCGAGGTCTATGGCTAATTTAGTCAACGGAATGGTATTTCACCCATTAAATGGGTGAAAGTGTTATACATGGCATTTAATCCTCAGGGTCTAAATTCAGAGCTAACACGTCACACAGTCCTAGAGCTTCTGCCTTATTCTTTAACAAAATAATTTTAAATAGAAAGCACAACTACTACTGTTAGTCAAGTTACCATTTTTAAAATGCTATTCCTTTAAAAATCTTGCTATACTTAATCTAATTAAGCTAACCTGGTTTACTACTACTAGCTATGGGTAAATTATTTTTTATTTTTTTAATGTTTATTCATTTCTGAGACAGAGACAGTAAGTGGGGGAGGGGCAGGGAGAGAAGGAGACGCAGAATCCAAAGCAGGCTCCAGGCTCTGAGCTGTCAGCACAGACCCCAACGCGAGGCTCAAACTCACAAGCGGCGAGATCATGACCTGAGCCAAAGTCGGACGCTTACCTGACTGAGCCACCCAGGCACCCCGATGGGTAAATTATTAAACGTGTAATAATAATACACTCAGCTTCGCTTTAGAAAAAATGTACTAAGAAGACCTTGACAGTGGTACTATGGTCCTCTTAGTGCAAATGAGGAAACAGGTAAATGAGTTACACTGAGTAACTCTACCGAGGTCAAAGAATATACACAAGAGCTGGAATTTTGCTCCAGAGTCCATGATTCTTAACCACTACACTCTACACTCTTTCAGAAAAGAATGAATTCTTGGGGCACCCAGGTGCCTTGGTCAGTTAAGCATCTGACTCTTGGTTTTGGCTCAGGTCATGATCCCACAATTTTTGAGATCAATTCCCACGCTGGGCTCTGCACTGACAAGGCAGAGCTTGCGTGAGATTCTCTCTCCCCTTCTCTCTGCCCCTCCCTTGGTTGTGCTCTCTCTCAAAATAAACTTTAAAAGTACAAGAAATGAGTGAATTCTCACAATTAATTCTAAGTAGGAGCATCACATCATTCAACAGAAGACTCAATATTACACATTGCTCAAGCCACCTGCATTTACCACATCATTTTGGGGATAAGCTCCTACTGACGCGTTCAGCACCAAGAATTGGGAACACACTGAAGGCAGCAGCAAACATTTTAGAAATCATGGGAAAAATTAATTCTGACTGACCAGTCAATACCAAACAGCACAGTGGAAACAGAAAACGCTTCCTTTCCCTATATATACTTTCATTCTGCTTCCAGTCCCCAAAAGTTTCCCATCATTCATAATCAGTCCCATAATTTGCCTTAAAAATCTCAGACTGGCCTCCCAGTCTCCCTATAAATAAGTACTAGCCCTCCCTGTATATATACTGAGCCCAAGTTTTCAATCAAACAATCCCTGCTCTTCTCATGATTTTATACAGTTGGGAAAAGAACTGGGAAACTTAAGCCACTGCCATTTATTTTTAGTTGAACTGCTCTGCTAGCAGAGAATCACGAGTATACTTCTAGTGCCATTAAAGAAGACAGTTCCAAGGTGCCTGGGTGAGTCGGTTAAGCATCTGACTCTTGGTTTCGGCTCAGGTCATGATCTCAGTTTGGGAGTTCGATCTCAGCATCAGACTCCACGCTGATGGGAGCCGGAGCCTGCTTGGGATTCTCTCTCTCTGCCCCTCTCCTGCTCATGCTCTCTCCAGCTCTCTCAAAATAAACAAAAATAAGAAGAAGAAAAAAGCCGTGTTCCAGAAAGAAACACAGTAATCCAGACATCACAAAGGACCCCAAACTGCATGAATTAGCACTCTTAAACAAGATGACAAGAGAGTAGCACAAACAACTTTATAAGGCCTGTTCCTTAGCAGATGACCAGTCCCTGTTCCTAAAAAAAAAAAAAAAAAAAAAAAAAAAAATTTAATGGAAGAAGCTGTCCATGGGAGCATGCTTTAAAAATAGTAAACACCATCACAACTTTGAGAAATAGATTTTTCTTATTTTAAAGACAGAAAAAGCACCTTGGGAATGAAGTAATTTCTCTAGTGTCTCATTACTAGAATGGCCAAGTTACAATGTGAACCAGCAGCTTCTGATTTCTCCTTTCATCAGAAAACAAAGCAAGCATGAAATCCATTTTAAAGATAAACAGCATTTAGGAGGATAATATAGCACTTTCCAATCTCCTAAAGACTTCACTGAAGCCAACCTCGGGAATAGATAAACTCTTTAAGATGACCGTGGTAAAGCCGTATCTAAAGAAGAGATTCTGAAAGCACTGGCAGCATTTTCAGAGAAATCACATCGTCTTGTGAGCAAAAACTGAGCCCAGGCCACAGCAGTCAATGTCAAGTGTGCGAACCTGGAAGCAACCAGGTTTCTACAAACCCACCCTACCTAAAAGAACGGTTATACTCAAGCTCATAACTGAAGAAGGCGATTTCTAAACAGAGTAACTGAGGAAATTTTGTTTTTCAAGACTCATATGGGAGCAGGCCCACAACTCCAAGTAGAGGGGGGGAAAGGTGGAAGTGCAAAAGGAATACAAACACCAAGTCCGAAGGAGGACTGCACAGTGCAGAGCAAGATGAAGGTGTGTCAATGTCCCCTGGTAAACCAGACACCAAAAAAAGTCACCATAAACTGGATACAAAACTCAAGGACTAAAGGGAGGGGCCACTTGAGGTGGTTATTAGAAAAACTGACAATTTAGCGAAGAAAGCTAAGTTTTGGGTTGTTTTAATTGAGGACACAAGGAAATCCCAAAAATCAGATCTGCGAGGGCCTAATTTTTTTTTTTTTAAAGTAGGCTCCATACCCAACGTGGAGCTTGAACTCACAACCCTGAGATCAAAAGTCATATGCTCTACCAACTGAGCCAGGCAGGCCCCGCAAAGGAGGGCCTGAGGCTTCAATCACAGATTTGAACAAAGTTGGAAAATGCAAAGCATTCACTGGTTTAGATCAAAGACAGGAACCTACGTTGTGTGAAGCTCTTTTAAAATTTATACAACTAAAAAATACAAGATTTCCTAATTGATCAATTATTTCACCTCAGAAATTCTGAGGGGGTCTGAAACAAAAGAACCAACCAAGAACACACTAAACATCAGTGTGTTTTTCTAAAACACTGACTTTTACAGGTTAGAAGGCACAGGAAAAGCATAAATGACATGTAAGGTCTTCAGGCACACCCTTCTGCACTGCCTGGCCCCAATTTGGTTTTCTACCATTAACAGCATATCCTGAAAGCCGAATCCAATTACCTTACCACCCAGATTAATCCAATCTCAGTTATTCCCCTAAAAAGAAAATCTCATGTTGACCCTCAAGTATTTGAAATATAGTCCTTATGTTAGGCCTTTAACAGTTACTCAGTTGAAAATAAAACCCTATCATACTTGCACTAAACAGGAGCCACGTGAATACTTACTGGAGAATCTCAGGCATGACTAGGCTAGATTTTAATGTAACCACAGGCTGACTTAGCGAACAGCAGCCATAAACATGCACAAGGACGGCCTTCTGGAGGCTCTTGGCCAGACTGCTGTGAATGCATCTGAACCCTGACAAACAGACATCCAAATTCTAGAAATGCAGAGATAGAGACTGCAGGGACAGCCTTATGTGCAAAACTATTTTAGTGAGGCCAAAAACCCTCTGGGCAGCAGGACCATAAGCTTGAAGGTTAGGCAAACACCAAGGGCATCAAAATGTCAATCTAACCTTTAAGCACAACACATTCATTTCCTTGTTCAAGATGCAAATGGACTCGGACAAGTCACAGATGTCCCATGTTTCATAGGTTTAAAAAAAAAAAGGATTTTATATAAGCAGCTGAAACTCAATTCCGGATTTTTAAAGGTCTAATCCTCTCCCCACTGGCAGGGGACAAGAGGCACAGGATCATCTGATTTCTGAGACGAAGACCAAATGCAGAACTTTCTTACTTGCGACATTCAAGATTAACCCAATTTCACTATTTATGGCTTTCTGACACTCACAAACCTTACATGAGTTTGCCAGACCAGACCTCCCAATTTCAGCAACAAGGAACTGGAGCTGACGCTCAGCAACTGCGGGGAGTCAGGTGAAGGGACACAGCTCTTCCCCAATGAAAGAGAAGCCGTCTCCCCACTCTCCTGAGAGGGTCCACCAACTGTGAGAATACACTGCTAGACCAGAGCAACACTGGCAGGAGTCCTGACGACTACTCAGTATCTGAACTTAGAAATGCAGTCTGCACTCACCAACCAGGCTGCCACAGGGCAGAAGAGTACTAAAATGTTTCATCAGATGCAAAGATGGGAGCTGCCGGCAAAATAAAAGCCTTTTCCCACCATTTGGAGGAAACGACTCCTGTATTTCCTAAGACTCCTGTATTTCGTAACGAAGCGGGGTATCCAAAAAGAAGCACTCTCTAGGAGCTGCTTGGGACTCCCTTTTCACCCAGCCAGCACACGCAACTAAGGGCAGGGCCCGCATCTGCCTGGCATCCGGTCCTCACCCTCCCTCTCGTGAAGGGACTCGAAGTTTCTGTTTGGGGAGCTCTGGGGAGAGCCTCCTTCACGGTCAGGCACAAGGTGCAACACGTGGTTTACTGCTCGGCTCGTTGGCACGGCCCCGGAACAGCAGCTAGGATGACACTGGTTCAGATGAAGCATGTGGCCCAATTCTGGCCAAGAGCCGGAAGAAGTCATCTGCTGGCAGCTCCCGAGCTCCTGTCTGCGTTGGGGAGTGACCTGAAGGCAAGCGCTGCCAACACACTGAAACCAGCACACACGGGCACATACACGGCGTGGGGAGCTGAGCTCAAGGTGGACCGAGCCGAGCCCGTCCCACCGCCAGCCTTCCGGGCCGCAGCGGGGCCGGAGCGGGGCCAGTGCAGGCCCCGCACCGCTGAAGCCCGTCTGCCTCGTCATTTCTGCTTCATCTGCAGCCCAAACCCCCTTTCACAGAAAAGCTGTGTGTATGTTCAAGCCCCGCACGGGGCTCTGCGCTAGCAGCGCGATACGGAGCCTGCTTGGGAATTCTCTCTGCGCCCCTCCCCTGCGCACACTCTCAAAATAAATTAACTACCAAAAAAAAAAAAAAAAAAAAAAAGAGTGTCCTCTACAAAAATTGACAGAATCCACAAACGGTATTTGTGAGCGAGCCCACTGCTCCTTACAATTTATTAACAATAAAACTTAAGACTTAGAGAACTGCAATCCAGACTAAGGTGTTCTGAACAAGCTACGAAGTTCAGTAATGGGTTTTTACAGGTGAGTGACAGGCCAACTCCCGAAAGTCAAATTTTAAGGCGATGAACTTCCACCACTTGTCTCCAGGTAGAATATGCTTTCTCTGACCACTGGTGTGCACACACATGGCTCACCACTAGGCCCACAAATTTTCAGTACGTTCTGCTCATCCTCACTCCACATATGGGTCTGAGATGTACACGGAAGTGAGACAGCATATTATAAAAAGGATTTGGCATCAAGACATCTCAAAAATAAGGACTTAAAGGGCATCGTGCTATTTTTCTCACCTGCCAATCCAATTTACATTTAGTCCTTTTAGGGAAAAAGGAAAACGAAAAGTACACCCCACAAAGCTTTTTTCAACACAAGAAAAAAGGCAAACACATGGGGCGCCTGGGTGACTCAGTCAGTTAAGCAACCGACTTAGGCCCAGGTTATGATTTCCTGGTTCGTGAGCTCGAGCCCCACGTCAGGCTCTGTGCTGATGGCTCAAAGCCTGGAGCCTGCTTCAGGTTGTGTTCTCTCTCCGCCCGTCTCCCACTCATGCTCTCTCTCAATAATAAATAAACGCTAACAAAAATACACATATATGTATATTTAGATATAAGACAAAAAATAATCTAGAATTTCTTCCCTTCATCTTTTAAGGACTGCCCAGAGCCCAAAAAATCTGAAAAATAGAACTTAAATAACAACAAGGTCAGGGCACCTGGGTGACTCAAGTCGGTTGAGCGGCCGACTTTGGCTCAGGTCAGAATCTCACAGTTTGTGGGTTCAAGCCCCACGTCTGGCTCTGTGCTAACCGCTAGCTCAGAGCCTGAAGCCTCCTTCAGATTCTGTGTCTCCCTCTCTCTCTGACCCTCCCGTCTGTCAAAAATAAATAAACGTTAAAAAAAAAAATAACAGGGACGCCTGGGTGGCTCAGTCGGTTGAGCGTCCGACTTCGGCTCAGGGAATGATCTCACAGTTCGTCGGTTCGAGCCCTGCGTCGGGCTCTGTCCTGGCCGCTCAGAGCCTGGAACCTGCTTCCAATTCTGTGTGTCCCTCTCTCTCTCTGCCCCTCCCCTGCTCATGATCTCTCAAAAATAAGTAAATGTTAAAAAAAAATTTTTTAAATAAAATAAAATAACATAACAAGGTGAACACTTGAACACTCACCATGCCCCAAATGCCCCAGCACTAAACTCAGATCTTGTTCTCCAAGGTACGGGTAACATATCCCCAGCTATAGTCGAGAAAATGACAGAGCACAATGGTGAAACGTCTCACTCCATTATCTGTCTACAGGACCATACAGCTAAGTACTGACAGCCCAAACTCCCAACTCTGACAACAGTAGTAGGTGCCATTCTAGTGATGCTGGCTTGCTTTAAGCACCGCTGGAGTACAGATGCACCCTGGGCAGATGCTGCTCAAGGAGAAAACCAGAAACATCTTTTAACACAAACAGTAGCAAGAGAAAGCTCCCAAAACAGGTGGTAGAATTCACTATAAAACTCAAGTTTCAGATGCAGTTTCTGTAAGTGGAGGCAGGGGCACCTGGCTGGCTCAGTCCATGAAGCATGTGACTCTTGACCTCAGGATCATGAGTTCAAGCCCTACACTGGCAGTAGAGCTAACTTTTTATTTTAAGGGGCACCTGGGTGGCTCAGTTGGTTAGGCGTCCTATTTCAGCTCAGGTCATGATCTCACAGTTCGTGGGTTCAAGCCCCGTGTCAGACACTGTGCTGACAGCTCGGAGCCTGCTTCAGATTCCGTGTTTCCCTCTCTCTGCCCCTCCCTGGCCTGCCCTCTGTCTCTCTCAAAAATAAATAAATAATGTTAAAACTAAAAAAAAAAAAAAGATAAACGGGGCGCCTGGGTGGCTCAGCGGGTTAGGCATCCAACTCTTGATTTCAGCTCAAGTTATGATCTTGCAGTTCATGGGCTCCAGCCCCACATTAAGCTTTGTGCTGACAGCACTGAGCCTGCTTCAGATTCTCTTTCTCTCTCTGCTCCTCCTCCACTCACTCCCTCTCAAAAATAAACATTAAAAAAGACAGCCAGGGAAATGCTGAGAAGTGGCCCTGTGGGATGTGATCAAGCACTGGCTCAAGGGCTCTGCTAACTGACTAAGGCACTGGCACCCCCTTTACTCACGGCTGAGGCTCTATCAGCCTTGTCCCAGAGGACAACCGCCAGTCCATCCTCTCTTCTGGGCAGAGACCCTTCTCCCCCGACCCAGCAAACAGAAGGAAGTTAGCCTAAGGAGACCAGTACTTTCCCACAGAGGAGTCAGGAAACAGATTGCAACTGGCACCCAGGAAAATGGGGGGGGGGGGGGAAGCTTTAAGAAGCAAACCACTAGATGTGGTCCAGTATTTCCCAGGTAAGCATCAACCTGGACTAGATTGAAGTAACAGTAACTTTTCACTCCCCTCTTCAGTTGCAGGTATCAGAAACTGTACTAGGCCAGGAACAGAACCTGACTGCAAACTAAACAAACATCGCCCTCTTTGGATTCACCAAATCAAGACAGAGCTGAGAACCCGACAATCAAGATTTCTTCTTCCCCTTTCCAAAAGAAAATACCAACGTCCGGCCCTACTACGCAGAGTACAAGGAACCACACACTCCATCCTGAATTCTGTCCACACTGGGGGACAACTCACTCTCCTGTAAATCCTCAAGTCAAACCAAGTAACTAACACTCCATTTTTCAAAAGCCCACAAGCAATCAAAAGGTCTTCCGGTAAGCTCTACCTCCATTTTGAACTTCCAATGAACTTTCTGAACTTCCTTTTAGGAGTTATCAAGAACCTGGTAAAAGTGCCAACCTCTCTCCCCCCGGCCTGCAAAAGGAGCCATTTTTAGCTTGCCAGATTAATGTTTAATCATACAAAATACTGAAGCACTGTCCACTTAAAGAGATTCCTCCAAATCTTCCCCCTTTATAAATGACACATAAACATTTACTCAGAGCTAGGAACAACGATTTCCACATACCACTGCTCCCTGCTGCGCACACTGGTGACACTACCTCCCCAACTGTACCAGTTCTATTTAAGGTACCTAATTATTCCTAGAGCTGCATTCCTGGTCCCCAAAGACTTCACCCTGAAAAAGAGGAACGTGAGGCTCTGTGAGGCTCTGCAGAGCGTGATCCTCTCCGTGAAAGGGTTCAGACTATGTTGCTACACTACCAAATCCCACAAACCACAACTTACCTTTCCTAACAGGTAAAGGTAAGATTTACTTCTACAATAACAGGACATAAAATAAGACGAGTTCTAACCATCTAACCGTCACAATAACTTGAGAACATTACATGATTTTCGTTTTTAAAAAAAAAAAACGACGGTGTCTTGGGGCGCCTGGATGGCTCAGTCGGTTGAGTGTCCGACTTCGGCTCAGGTCATGATCTCGCAGTTCACTTGAGGCCCGCATCAGGCTTTGTGCTTATGGCTCACAGCCTGGAGCCTGCTTCAGATTCTGTCTCCCTCTCCCTCCGGCCCTCCCCTGCTCGCACTGGGTCTCTCTCTCAAAAATAAACAAACATTAAAAAAAAAAGTTTTTAAATGAAGGTGTCTCATTAAATCCTCTCAACAGAGACCACTAATCTATTATAAAAAGTAATTTCAAATCCCGTAATCAAATGAGGGAGAATTTCAGAGTGCAGCTTCTGAACCCATCTTCTTATTTAAGGCTATACACAAAACTGCCAGCTTTAATTCTAAAGAAATACATCATAAAAACACACAACAGTACCAAAAACGGAAAACAAAATCTAGACAAGAGTCATAGTTTTGCATGGCCTAGGCAAAGAGCCTGGCGTACAGAAGCACCAAGAATGGTGCCATCCCCCAGCTATAAGCAACAAACAGTAAACTGTAATGCCTCACAAACAAAAGGCGACTCAGCAAAAAAAAAAAAGGGGGGGCGGGGTAGGGGCAGAGTTAACACCTTCGGTAAGAACTCAATGGATCAATTACAGAAACTCGGGAAGCGGATGAAGCCAGGCACAAGACTGCATACCATTCGGCTCTACTTATGATTCATGACCTTATGGAAACCAGAAAACTATAGGCTGCACAGGCCCATCAGCTCAGTGGTGCCCCGGGCTTGGGTTGGAGGTAGATGCTCTCTTAATGTATGTTGATCAAATTCAACCTATATGATTCTTAAAAGAGTGACTACACAGTAACCAAGAGAGGAGTTTTTAAGATGAGTATTAAGTACTTCAAAATTCTCTGGATGAAACCAAGAACCATTCCCGACAATGCTTAATACCCTCAAGCACGGATGGATGTTAGAGTAATTCACTCAAAAGTCAAAATTTAAGGAACTCCCCTACATAAAATCAAAGATGACCACTGGGACACCATTTAATTGTGTTTCCCTTTTCTCACAAGCCTAGACTGAGTTCCTCCTTCCCTAAAATTAACATTCCATGAACCAGTTTGTTTTCAAACTACTGTCCCCAAACACTGCAAACTCCACCCAGGAAATCTCACAGTAAGGGCCATTTTTCCTACAGAATGCTGCCACCACTTGCACAGTCTCCCGCAAAAACAAGAACCTGAGAAGTCACTCCACAGCCTGTGCTTCTACTTGTTCTGAGAATTCTGAAGTGCACAAAGTCCACTACTGTCAGAGCAGTTTCTGGAAACTAGAACGCGTTTGACTTAATCACATTTTTCCTAAGATTAACAAATTCAAATCCCTTCCCCACAGGAACCTTGCCCCCAAGAAACATCAAACCCAAACTTCCAGATCCTCAACACCAGGAAGACACAAAACCTAACGCCATGGTTACTGAGCACCCACGGAGCAAGAGCGGTTACTTACAGATCTTCAGGTCAGCGGGGGAGGAGCTGAGCTCCAAAAAAACACGATCCTAAAGCACAAATCTACCACCACGAGCTCTGATAACACGTTTCCTGCCAACAATACACGGTCAGATACAGGACGGCTTTGAAAGCCATATCCTAAGTTGCTAGAGAAGAGAATGCGTTAATGTGCGCACAGCTTATTCCAACGAGCTTTCAACGCACTTCTGCTACGCGAAAATGCCCTGCGCTAAGCTAACTCTCAACCCTCTCCGGGAGGTGCTCACGTCGGGCTGGGGCACTTCCGTGGGTGCCTTCGCGCTGAGTCGCCTCCCGGCCTCTCAGGCTCTGCCCCAGTGACACTCGGGGAGGGGAGCGCGGCTCCCGCGGGGCCGGACTAACTCTGCGGCCCCCTCTCGGCAGCACATTCACAAACGCCCCAGCCGAGACCCAGGGATCGGGCCGCGCCCCCCGCCCCCCACGGGGCTCTCTACCCACCACGGACACCCGGCACCCCGTGGCTGGACGGCCCGGGGAAGGGTGTCCAGTACGCCGGCAACGAAGGACTCAACGCCGGACGCGGGCTGCCCGTCCGTCAGGCGGCAACGCAGCAAGGTTATCTTTACCTTTGTAGAGGTTGGTGACGGCGGTGGCCGCGTTTTGGAAGGGGACCCAGAGAGAAAGTCCTGGCTGCTGACACACTCGGTCTGAAAAAGTGGGGGGGGGGGGGGAGAAAACACAAAAGACAGAGACACACAGAGAGAGAGAGAGAGAGAGAGAGACAGAGACACAGAGAGACAGAGATGTTATTTGGGCGTCAATCACTCCGAACGGCCATATTAGGTTTCGCCATTTTGTACCAGGGTTTCGGGATCCCACACTCCGGGCGAGGACCGCAGGCGGGGCGGGGGGGGGGGGTCGCGGCGGGGATGGGGACGAGCCGCCGGGGCCGGAGGCGCAGCCCCCCGGGCCCGAGCCGCGGCCGCCCGAGGCGCCCCCTCCCCGTCCCCGCCCCGAGGCCGGCTCCGGGCACAATGGGCCGGCCCCGCCGCCTCCCTTCGCCATTTTGTGAGCGGGAGCCCCTCCCCCGCCCTCCCGGCCCGGGGGGCGCCGGCAGCCGGGGCCCAGGCGCGGGCGGGCGCCCGGAGGCCCCCACCGGGGGCGCCGCCAGCGCCGGCCCCTGCCCGGCCGCGGCCCGCCCCCCGCGCCGCCATCTTGTGAGGAGGGGGCGGCGGCGGCGCGGCGGCGGGGCCAGGGCGGCCGGCCCCGGGGCTCTCCGCCGACCCGCAGGCCCGGGGCCCCGAGGCGGCGGCGGCGGCGGCGGCGGCGGGGCGGCGGCGGCAAGATGGCGGCGGCGGGCCTCACCTTTGTAGAGCTGGGCCACGGCGGTGGCCGAGTTCTGGAAGAGGTGCCACAGCTTCTGCTGCTTGTGCTCGGGCTGCGCGGCGGCCGCCGCCTCCTCCTGCAGCTCAGGGGGCAGCTGCTCGTCCTGCTCGGCCTCGGCCAGGCACTGCCGCTCCCACTTGGAGAACCAGTGCTCGGGCCCGTGCTCCTGGATCTCGGCCTCGCCCTCCTCCTTCCGCTCCTCCATCCTCCGCGGCCTCCCGCGGCCTCGCCGCCGCCGCCGCCGCGTCCTCCTCAGGCGGAGCCCCCGCGGGAGCGTCGTCGTCGAGCGGCCCGGCGGCGGGGCCCAGCGGCCGGCGGCGGCTCCTCGCGGCGGCCCAGGCCTCCTGCACCCCGACGGCCTTCGAGCCCCGCCCCGCGGCCCCGCGCAGACCGAGACGACCCCCGCCCCGGGCCTCCCCACCCCCGGGCCCCGCCGAAGGTCGCCGCGGCCCCTCGCGTCGCCGGCCCGAACCCGTCTACCGCCCCCCCATGGCGCCGCGGCCCTCCTAGGGCCGCCGCCGCTGACCGCCTAGCCCTCAGCACAGCCCGGCCTACGCCGCCGAGCCCACCCCGAAGACTGAGGAACGTCGTCGTCGCCGCCGCCGTCGACGCCTCTGCGGCTGCTGGTCCCCGCCCTCCCCCGCCCACATGCTGACTGGGGAAGCACCGCCCACTCGGCTTCAGCTCTCCGGCCCGGTTGGGGCGCGTCCGCATCGAGGGCCCCCATTGGCCCGATCCGACCGGTTCCGCGTGCCGGCCTCTGAATACAGCTCTGCGATTGGCTTGCCGGCCTGTCTGCCTGACGTAACTAATGGGCGGGGGAAAGGGAATATATGACAGGAAGGATGGAGGCGGAGGAGGGGGAGGAGCTTACAGTGGTTGCGTCCGAGCCAACCATGGGGGGGGGGGGAGAGAAAGATAGAAGGTACGCATGCGCACTCCCTTGCTCGCGGCTGAGCACCCCCCGCGGGGCGTCGAGTAGGGGTCACGTGACCCGGCCCGGCGACCGCGCCCCGCGGGGGCTTCTCAGGCGCTTCCCGGCCCCTGGGGACGCAAAATTAAGCCTGGCCACCGCGCCTCGGGGACGCCGGGGTGCCGGGGGTGGCAGCCCGCCTGCTCCAGCCCCTTGGGCTTCCAAAGGGGAGGAGAAACGTGGAGAAAGAGAAGGAAACGCCCAGCTTGTGTCCAAGTTGGCAGAGTGCTCCCCCCTCTGTTTATTTCAGTGTCCCATTTCTCGCACGGGCAATTTTGGCCTCCGAGCCCGAAGCAAAACACGTAGCGGGCCCTTCCAGCGTCTTCGGGGACAGGGTCCCGTGATGCGGCCGCCAGCCCGCCCGGGAGGCCGCCAGCGCCACGAAGCGCCGGACCGGGAGCCCAAGCCGGGGTGGGTGTCCGCCCCGCACCTGTCCCGACGAGCACGCTGCGGGGCCACGTGCGGCCGCCTGCGTCACGCGCCAGCCCCCGCCTCCCGCGGCCGGAACCCGCGTGGCCGAGCCGAGTGGACGGGCCGGGCCTCCAGTTAACCCGCGCCGCCCGGTGGCCATGTCGCCCCTGCGGCCCCGTCACCCTAGCGGAAGCAGCCACGCAAACGGGCGATGACAGCACAGAGGCAAAACGCCCCGGCCCCGCCCCCGTTCAAACCCTTCCCTCCCCCCCGACGCCGGCGTAAGGGGCTGGAGCCACCCACGGCTGGAGAAGTCGGGCTGGCCACCATCCCCCACTAGCTGCCGCCTCGAGCCCCTGCAAAGCAAGTGGCTTTAAAGCTATCACTTCTGGACTAAAATCTGACCTCCTCACTTTGACCTATGAGTCCCTGCAGGATCTGGGCCCGCCTCCTCTATTTTCATCTCACTCCATCCTCTCCTTGGCCTGTGCTGCCCAGTCACACTGGCCTTCTTTAAGTTTCCCCAGGACACCAAGCCCTTTTCTGCCTCAGGGCCTTTGCTCTCATGGTGTCCTGCCACCCTGCGCGCTCAGTTCTCGAGGCTCAAACTGCCTGTAAGCACAGAGCTTTTGCCATACCAGCCTCGTTAGGGTAGAGCCCTCGACGCTCCTGTGGCCTTGTTTTATTGTTTTATACCCCGTATCACTACCTGATATAATCTACTATTGTTACAGGTCTCCTGTCTCCAAAAAGTAACTTCTTCAGGGTCACAATCTTGGCTGTCTTCTTCGTGGTTGAATCTTTAAAAAGCTAAGTAAGGTTTAGGAAGAATGGGGGTTGGAGGCCACCGCAAAAAGTACATGCCAGGCAAAAGTGTTACAGGGGAACCCCAAGTTCTTCAGGCAAGCAGAGTGGGAGCAGGAGGCATGGAGGGCCCTTTGTCTATCCAGTATCAAGCACACAGCTTGGGGCTTACCCCTTTTGCACAAGCAGGACAAAAACACAATCTGTTGATTTTATAACATTAAAAGAATTTTTTTCAATAATGATTACGATACAAAAACATCTGAAAATCTGTTATTTTTATGTCAAAAAAAGTTTTTTTAGCATTTTATTTTTCCAGAGACAGAGCAGGAGCAGGGGAGGGGCAGAGAGAGGGAGACACAGAATCTAAAGCAGGCTCAACGCTCTGAGCTGTCAGCAGAGCTCAGAGCCCAGTGTGGGGCTGGAACTCACGAACAGTGAGATAGATCATGACCTGACCCGAAGTCTGGCGCTCAACTATCTGATCCACCCAGGGGCCTGTATGGCAAAAAATGTTTAATCTGAGGACATTTTCATAGAGATTTTTCTGAGACCTGCCAAGGTCTTAAATGAGTGCCCCTGTCTCTCCCTCTCTCTCCCTCTCCCCCGCCCCGCAGACGGGAACACACAGAGATGACTCTGGACACCTAGGCTATTCCTCAGTTTCATTCTAAACTGCCCTTTATAAAACCTAAGCAACATGTTACACATCAATACCTGATTGGTGCTCATAGCCAACCTGCAGGGACTGTGGGATGAGGCTCCCCTGTGGCCACTGTAAAAAACAGCATGTGCCCAATGCAATGACAGCAGGAAGTTAGATTTGTAAGAATCTACTGGGTATTTCCCAGTGGTGGAATTTCAGAGGACTTCCTAGGTGAGGAGCATTTTTACTAGACGATAAAGCACAGACAACGCTCCTGGAAGGCAGAAGCCCCTCAGAGCAGAGGGACGCATAAATTGAAAGGCACAGAGGTATGGGGCGCCTGGGTGGCTCAGTCGGTTAAGTGTCCGACTTCAGCTCAGGTCATGATCTCACAGCGCGTGGGTTTGAGCTCTGTGTCGGGCTCTGTGCTGACAGCTCAGAGCCTGGAACCTGCTTCGGATTCTATGTCTCCCTCTCTCTGTCCCTCCCCTGCTCTCTCTCTCTCTCTCTCTCTCTCAAAAATAAATTTAAAAATTAAAAAAATTAAATAAAATAAAAAGGCACAGAGGTGGAAAGGCTTAAAGAATCAGGAATAATCTAGTTTGACTTGAACCACAGTTTCATTCTTCCTATTGATCTAGGAAGAATGAAATACCATCTAGTTTGGCTTTCTAAATAATTTTATAGGCACTTCCTATCTGAGTGACGTTGGGCAAATTAGTAAGCCTCTTTAAGCATCAAAACTGGAGATGACAACAGAAATCTCTAGGGTTTGCTTTCAGGATTATATGAGAATACACAAGAAAAGAACTGAGTTCCTTATCAGTCCACAAAACTACTTGATAAAGACTAGCACTAAAAAGAAAGAAAAGAAAGAAAGAAAGAAAGAAAGAAAGAAAGAAAGAAAGAAAGAAAGAAAGAAAGGGAGGGGAGGGGAGGGAAGAAAGCAAAGACTAGTCCTCAAGGGGCCTGAGAAAGTGATCCTGGATTTGCCTACAACCTTGGAACTGGAAGGCCTGTAGGAGCCACAGTGCATATGACATCTCTCAGCTAAACTCTGGAAATTTCACATCCATTTAAAGTAATTAGCATTTGATGACTCAAGAAAATGTGGGTTAATGTATACTTCTTTTTTTTTTTTAAGTAGCCTCCATGTCCTATGTGGGGCTAGAACTCAGGACCCCAAGATCAAGAATGACATACTTCACAGACTAGGACAGCCAAGTGCCACTGCACTTTCATATGTAACATCCTTCTAGACTTTTAGGTATGTACACATAAATACTTTTTTTATTAAGTTTATTTTTTTTAATGTTTATTTATTTTTGAAAGAAAGACAGAGCGTGAGCAGACGAGCGGCAGAGAGAGAGGGAGACACAGAATCCGAAGCAGGCTCCAGGCTCTGAGCTGTCAGCACAGAGCCGGACACGGGGCTCAAACTCATGAACCATGAGATCATGACCTGAGCTGAAATCGGACGCTTAACTGACTGAGCCACCCAGGCGCCCCATACATAACACCTTTAAACACAAAAGATATATTACACAGCTTGTTATGAATCTGATCTTTTATTTTCCATTTCATGATATATCTCGAACATCTTTTCCATGTTAACAATATGCAGTTGACCCTTGAACGATGTGGGGGTTAAGCGTGTGACCCCATGCACAGTCGAAAATATATGTGGGTTGTGGGAGGGGGCATGGGCTACATGGGTAAGGGGCATTAAGGAATCTACTCCTGAAATCATTGTTGTACTATATGCTAACTTCGATACTAATTTTAAAAATTAATTAAAAAAAAGAAAATCCATGTGACTTTGGACACCCCCAAAACTTAACTACTGATAGCTTGCTATTGATTGGAAGCCTTCCCCGTCCTAACACATACAGTCAGTTAACACATAGGTTGTATGTTACATATGTACTATATACTGTATTCTGACAATAAAAGAAGCTAGAGAGAAGAAAATGTGATTAAGAACATGACAAGGAAGAATAAATACATTTACAGTACTGTATTGTATTGACTGAAAAAACACTGCATGTAAGTGGACCCACGCAGTTCAAACCCATGCTCCTTAAAGGTCAACGGTAGTCACCCGCTTACTTCTTATTCACAGTCACAGACTTCCCCGTGGCACAGGCCCATCCTAAGGTATCAGTTCACCACCAGAAAGCCTTTGGCTGTTTTCAGTGTTTCAGTATGACAGAAACACGTACTCAGGGTCCCTGTGCAACGCATCTTTGCCATCCGTTAATTCCTTCTTTCCTTTACATCCCATGAGGTAGAATCCCCTGGGAAAAGTACTGTATTCTGTATTCACTGGTTTCATTATTATTATTACTACGAAAGTCCTCCTTGTTTCACTGAAGAGTTCCGATTGCACCGAAGAGCAGAAAGTAAGAAGTGAAAAGCCATTCTGCCTACCTCATCCGGGATGCTCCTCAGTCCTGTACTCAAGGGCTAATGTGTGACCTTTGGAAACGGTGTCCTTGGGTGTAGGTGTATGTAACTATATACATGTATGTCCCCCTTTAAGGAAAAATACATGATCATTATATGAGAACTATCGCACACTTTTTTTCTCTTGACATAATTTGAACATCATTCCTTGTCAGTACATAGATTCTTTTTAAATATTGTGAAAGGGACGCCTGGGTGGCTCAGTTGGTTGATCAACCAACTCTTGACTTTGGCTCAGGTCATGATCTCACAGTTCGTGGGATCAAGCCCTGCGTCAGGCTGTGCGCTGACATCACGGAGCTTGCTTTAGGATTCCCTCTCTCCCTCCCCCCTCTCAAAATAAATAAACTTAAAAAAAATGAAGTAGGGGCACCTGGGTGGCTCAGTCCGTTGAGCGTCCGACTTCGGCTTAGGCCATGGTCTCACGGTTTGTGGGTTCAAGCCCCGCATCGGGCTCTGTGCTGACCGCTCAGAGTCTGGAGCCTGCTTTGGATTCTGTGTCTCCCTCTCTCTCTCTACCCCTCACCCTGCTTGCATTCTGCCTCTCTCTGTCTCTCAGAAACAAACATTAAAAAATTTTTAATAAAAAAAATAAAAAATAAAGTACAGTAAAAATACTGTGAAATCTTTCACTCTATGGATTAAGTATTTAACAGATTCCCTATTGATGGGAATGCAGGTTGTGACCAATCTTTGGTGATTCTAAATAATGCTGTAATGAACACCCCGGTATAAATGTGTTGCTGTGAACATCCTTGCATGTATGCACGTGTATGTATGTGCATATGTGGGTCCTCAGAAATAGTACTTTGGAGTCAAAAGATATATGAATTAAATATTTTATAAGAGAGAGGCGCCTGGGTGGCTCAGTCGGTTAAGCGTCCGACTTCGGCTCAGGCCATGACCTCACGATCCGTGGGTTCGAGCCCCGCGTTAGGCTCTGTACTGACAGCTCAGAGCCCAGACCCTGCTTTGGATTCTGTGTCTCCCTCTCTCTCTGCCCCTCCCCCACTCATGCTCTGTTTCTGTCTCAATAATAAATAAACGTAAAAATTTTAAATATATATATATATTTTATAAGAGACTTTGAAAATACCCTTCTGAGGGGTGCCTGGGTGCATCGGTCGCTAAAGCGTCCGACTTCGGCTCAGGTCATGAACTCGCAGTTCGTGGGTTCGAGCCCTGTGTCGGGCTTCTGTGCTGATTGCTCAGAGCCTGGAGCCTGCTTCAGATTCTGTGTCTCCCTCTCTTTCTGCTGCTTCCCTGCTTGCTCTCTCTCTCTCTCTCTCTCTCTCTCTCAAAAATAGGTAAATAAACGTTAAAAAAATAGAAAATGCCCTTCTGAAAGGTAGAGCAGTTGACCCTGCCTCCCATAAGTACATGTGTGATGTTTTTCCATAGTCTTATTAATAGTTTTAAAAAAAAAAGCCTCTGTCCTTCACTGATGAA
This sequence comes from Cryptoprocta ferox, assembly GCA_028646485.1. NCBI lineage: Eukaryota > Metazoa > Chordata > Mammalia > Carnivora > Eupleridae > Cryptoprocta > Cryptoprocta ferox. The sequence goes on along the minus strand of CM053564.1, from coordinate 7,047,868 downwards.
AGAAGTGACAAAAGGGTATCTCCTTATGGCTGTACTTTGACTAGTCTAGTTTCCCAGGTTGTCATTGGCTTTTTATTTGTGTATCCTTTTCCATTTTTCTTGCCTTGGAAATTTTTTTTAAATAGTTCACTCTTTGAATTTATAGCTCCTGAGTTTTGCATCAGCCTTAGAAAGGCTTTCCACACTCCCAAAGTTATTTGTTCACATGATGGAATTAAAACTGTAATGGCAGCTGTCTTTTGCCTTGTCTCCTGGCCCACCACACGGAAACGTCAAGAGAACGCATGATACCCACAGCTTCTCATGATACGTGACGCGTGCGTTCATCACAGTAGGCCATACTCACGGCCTCAGAGATTAATTACTGCCAGGAAAGGTCAAGGTTAGACTCAAGGGCGTGAGTCAAAAGACGTGAGAAAAGTCAAATAACATTGTGAGCACGAAAGGCCAATAAAAATAACAAGATAAAATCAAACATCTTTTATTAAACATTTCACAGCATCTACATTGAAATAAGAGCAATACTTTTTGGGTTTTAATACATTGCCTGCTCAAGTTTAGGGCCCATGTTGACATTAAGTACACCCGTGAGTTGGTTTCTGAATTTCACTTTTGCTACTAGGCATGGCAGCTGGTTCCCCGCAGGGGTGGGGGTGGGGTGAGCTGAGAGAGAATGCCAGGAGGAAGTTCTCCTTTGTATGGCCTGGCCTCAGAAGTCATTGTCTCTACCACAGGAGCAAGCCACTAAGTCTGGGTGGAGAGGGATTCAAGGCCAGAGGGATTGGCTCTACCCTTTGAAGGGAGGCATGCCACAGAATTGGGGATATATTTGAAAACACCACATCTTGATTGTACCCATGCTGCGGTCAGCTCCCTACGGAGGGTGAGAGTCTTTGACCGTGGACTCCACAGGTGGGGTGGCTTGTTGAAGATGAGCGTGGACCCCCCACTCACGTTTCAGTCACCGTGCATGGGCACAACTGCCTGCTGTTCTGGGAGGTGGGGGAAGGAGAGTGGGAGAGACTCGTTCTGATCCGTTTTCTTGCCTTTCCTGTGACCAAATGTGGTCACAACTCACCTCTCTTGGTAAATTTCAGGGACGTGTTTCTCCCTAAACTCTTGTTTTCCGTGGAAACACAGAAAACAAAGTTAAATTTTGAAAAAAGAGATTTTTGACAAAATTTGAAAGCCTTATATATCCTCCTCCCCTTGTTATAAAATGCAGCTTACCTTGGGTAAATACATTCTACCTTTCTTAAAAAAAAAAAAAACAGAAAATACTTCGAGTCTTGGGGTGCCTGGGTGGCTCAGTTGATTGAGCATCGGACTCTTGATTTCAGCTCAGATCATGAACCCTGGGCATGGGATCGAGCCTCCTTAAGATTCTCTCTCTCTCTCCCTGCCTCTCTTTCTCTCCCTCCCTTCCTCTCCCTCTCTCCCCTGATCATGTTCTCTCTCTCTTTTTCTAAAAAATGAAAAAGAGAGAAAAAGAAAATACTGCTAGTCTGTTTATTTGTGACACAGAAAACATGTCAAAGAATCTCAGACCTTGTGGGGGAAATAATTCTCCAAAAAGTCTCCTAAAACTGAGCACAGAGTGGGATGATATTGCAGACCGCAAGCTTCCCTCCCAATATCCATTCCACAGTTATTTTTGGCGAACGGAGCCTAAATTGTATTCAGGTGGGCTGCGTGCCCAGCTTAAGGACTACATTTCCCAGCCTCCTTTGCAAGGGAGGGAGGATGATGAAATAATAAGAGGAAGTCTTTGGGGTGGGGCTTCCAGGAAAGCTATTTAAAAGGAAGTGACTTAGCTTGGTCTCTTTCCCTTGCTCCTTCCTCCTTCCTGTTGCCTGGGACTCAAACAAGGTAGCCAGGGCTCCAGCAGCCATCTTTGACCATGAGGTAACCTTGAAGAAGGAAGCCATATGCCAAGAATGGTGGAGCGGAAAGGAGGAAGTCTGATGAATTTGTGGGTGTCCTCAGACCACTGTTTAAGTAGAGGAAAAACCCTCTAGTTTATATGAGCAGCTGTGGTTAGGTCTCTGCAGCAACAGCTGAACACAATCCGTTGCTCATTATATGTAAAGGACGTAATCTGCACGGTGCTAAATAAATGTAATATCCTGTAGTTTGGGGAAATTGGAAGTTGCTCTTTGTACTTTCTCTTTGCTTTCACCCACCTTTTATGCAACTTTTCCCCATTGCAACACTGTGTTCCTTCCAGGGCTGGTCCTCAGCCTGGAACTGTAGCTGCCAGTTGCTGCCAGTTATCAGATAGCACTTGAGTTAGGAATGATCTCTCTGACTGCTATCTGAGCACTGAATCACAGGCAATTAAATGCGTTCTCAGAAAGACTGCCCATGGCCTTCCCGACTTGTGAGAACTCTGCCAGTGGTGCCCAGGGCTTGGGCTGAAGGCACACTTCAGCCCAGTGGTGATGTCACTGTGAAAGCAGTCTCACGATACGCTGTTTCTCAGGCCTCCAGCTTCTGCCTGCTAAGTGATTCCTTGATTTTCCTAAAACCTGTCTTGGTTTTTTTTTTTTTAATATATATATATTTATTTTTAAAAGAGACGTAGAAAGAGAGAGAAACATGTGCGGGGGAGGGGTGGCTTGAAATCAGCCACGGCAGGCATGTTTACACCATGAAAATCAGCAAATGCTGCAAACAAGAGATTTTGTTTTCAGAGAGTCTGAAAGAACCTGCCGACACGCCATTGATTTGACTTACAAGACCTTGGGTTTCCCCAGCCATGTATCCACCAACTAGTTAACACGCTCCCAAACTACACCAGGTGATTAGGTCCTTGTAAATGGAGACAATGATATATAAATACACACAGAAACAAGAACGTTCTAGGAAGCGATAAAGTATGAAGAAAATGAATGAAACCACTCATAATGTTGAAAGTACTCCTTTTATTCCCCCCCCCACGTTATAAACAATTCCCCAAGTTTTAAAAAGGCCTAAGAAAATGGGACACCTGGGTTGTTCAGTCAGTTAAGCATCCGACTCACTGGTTCATGAGTTCAAGCCCCAAGTCGGGCTCTGTCCTGACAGCATGGAGCCTGTTTGGGATTCTCCGTCTCCGTCTCTCTCTACCCCTCCCCTGCTTATGCTTTCTCAAAAATACATAAATAAACATGTCTAAGGAAAAAAAAGAAATAAAGAAATAAAAATAAAAGGTCTAAGGAGCATTCTTCCTAATGGCTGCATAATATTTACTCCTTGTGATAATAATCTTCTAATTTACTTATGTTTTCCTCGACGCTTCTAGGTTTCTCAGCCCCAGCACTATTGATATTCTGGGTCAAATAACTCCTGTGGGCCGCTGTCTCATGCTTTGAAACATGGCTTTTACCCACTAGATGCCAGTACCTGTGCCCACTACCCCAATTATGGCAAACGAAAATGTCTCCAGATTTTGCCCCCTGGTGGGCAGAATCACCCCAGCTGAAGGTCATTGACAGCTGGACTTTACATTGACCAATAAAGACTTCCAGGAAAGAATCACGTCTCAGAGAGTGGCCCCAGGATCAGCAGCAACTGCGCCAACTGGGAACTTATTAGAAGTGGAGAATCTCTAAACCCAAAAATATAATTAATTAATTAATTAATGTAAATGTTTTAATCAAATAAAAAATAAATATATAAAAATTTTCAAAATTTGTTTCTGTTTATTTTTTTATTTAAAAAATTTTTTTACATTTATTTATTTTTGAGAGAAACAGAGCATGAACAGGGGAGGGACAGAGAGAGGGAGACACAGAATCCAAAGCAGTCTCCAAGCTCTGAGCTAGCGGTCAGCCCAGAGCCCTACTCGAGGCTTGAACCCATGAACCGTGAGATCATGACCTGAGCCGAAGTCGGACGCTCAACTGCCTGAGCCACCCAGGCGCCCCTATTTCTGTTTATTTTTGAGAAAGAGAGTGTGCATGAGAGCGGGGGAAGGACAGAGAGAAAGGTAGACAGAGGATCCCAGGTGGGCACTGACAGCAGAGAGCCTGATGCGGGGCTCGAACTCACAAATTGTGAGCTCATGACCTGAGGCAAAGTTGGATGCTTGACTGACTGAGCCACCCAGGGGCCGCTAAAATATTTTTCTGATTTTTTAAAAAGGGGGGAAGTGCTTGGGTGGCTCAATCTGTTAAGCATCTGATTCTTGATCTCAGCTCAGGTCTTGATCTCAGGGTTGTGAGTTCAAGCCCTGCTTTGGGCTCTGAATGGAACGTACAAAAGAAGGAAGGGAGGGAGGGAGGGAGGAAGGAAGGAAGGAAGATTCTCGGGCACCTCTCCAGACACCTGAAATCAGGATCTCTGGGGTGGGACCGGGCAGTATGTGCTTTAACGAGCCCTCCTGGGGATTCCGATTCACGCTCCAGCTTGATAAGGTCCAGGGATGAAGTTTTTAGGAATCACAACAGCGTTGGGTGGCGTCCTGCAATGCATGGGGGTGGTTGCATCATAATGATGCCACCCCCGCAGCAACTGATCCTTGGCTGGCATAGGTGATTAGAGCAAATTAGCTGAGTTCAGGTGTACTTTTGACGTAAGTACCACCTTTCAGCTCGGGATTACCAAGCACCACTTATTTTTACCCCAGGGAGACTCTGGGAGGCGCTGGGGCCAGGGACAAAGTTAAGAATAGAAAGCAAATGGGTCCTGACTGTAAGTTCCAACCACCACGTGGTGTTTCTGCACTCCGTATAAACCGTGGTTCTCTAAATAAAGAGCAGTTTGGTCTTTTCAGAAACCGAAGAACCACAAAATGCAAAGCCAAGCCAAGATGTAGCACTAGTTACATCTTGTTACCATCTCGTACCTCAGGCTACCATGAACTTGGTTCAGAAATACGAGTTCACAGGGGCACCCGGGGGACTCACTCGGTTGAGCCTCTGGCTCTAGATTTCAGCTCAGGTCATGATCCCAAGGTTGTGGGATCGAGCCCCACGTCAGGCTCCCTCTGCACTGCTCAGCGTGGAAGCTGCTTGGGATTCGCTGTCTCCCTCTGCCCCTTCTCCCTCCTATGCTCTCTCTCTCTCTCTCTCTTAAAAACAAAAGAAGTAAAAACAGAAATATGGGTTCACAGGCTTTCTTCAATGGTTCATAAATGGGGGTTCCCAGCACTGGAACAAGAATGCCTCTGGTCTAGCAGAGGTGGTGGTATTGTCCCATTCTGGGGAGCATTTAGAATGGGGGGTGGTGGGAAATGGCTGTCCCAGAGATTGGGACCTCTGGCATTTACTGGGTTAGTGCCAGGATTATTAAACACCCTACAGAATAGCTGTGGGACTGTAGAATGGTACAGTTTGAAAAGTGAGTCAAGAGTTTCTTTAAAAATTCAACATACAGGGGGGTGCTGGGTGGCTCAGTCCATCAAGAACCGGACCTTTGGTTTCGGCTCAGGTCATGATCTCACAGTTGATGAGTTTGAGCCCCACATCAGGCTCCACGCTAATCATGCAGAGTCTGCTTGGGATTTTCTCTCTTCCTCTATCTCTGCCCCTCCCCTACTCTCTTTTTCTCTCTCAAAATAAATGAATAAACTTAAAAACAAATTTAATTCAATATACAGGCTGCCTGGCTGCCTCAGTTGGTAGGGCATTTGACTCTCGATCTCAGGATTATGAGTTAGAGACTTAAGTAATATCCAATTGTGTAGAGATTACTTTAAAAATAAAAAAACAGGGGCGCCTGGGTGACTCAGTCCGTTAAGCATCAGACTTCAGCTCAGGTCACGATCTTGTGGTTTGTGAGTTTGAGCCCTACATCCGGCTCTGTGCTGACAGCTCGGAACCCGGAGCCTGCTTCCGATTCTGTGTCTCCTTCTCTCTCTCTGCTCCTCCCTGACTCATGCTCTGTCTCTCTCTCTCAAAAATAAAAATAAACAGGGGTGCCTGGGTGGCTCAGTCGGTTAAGCATCCGACTTAGGCTCAGGTCATGATATCATGGTTCATGAGTTCCAGCCATGCTTGGGATTCTCTGTCTCCCTCTTTCTCTCCCCTCCCCAGTCATGCTCTCTCTCTGTCTCAAAATTAAATAAACTTTAAAAAAAATACACATAAACCTAAAAAAATAATAAAAATAAACTTCACAAAATAAAACAAAATTCAACATACACTTACAATAAGACTCCACCATTTCACTCCTAGGTATTTACCAAAAAGAAAGCCTATGTCCACACTTACATGCTTTTTTTTTAAATCTTTTTTTGTTTACTATTTATTTATTTGCGTGGGGGAGGGGCAGAGAGAGCCGGAGACACAGGATCTGAAGCAGGCTGTGCACTGACAGCAGCGAGCCTGAAGGGGGGCTTGAACTCATGAACTGTGAGATCATGAGTTGAGCTGAGGTCAGATGCTTAAGCAACTGAGTCACCCAGGCGCCCACCCCCCCGTATCGCTCCTCAATAGGCAGAAGCTGGAAGCCCCCTGAATGTCCTACAGGTGGACAGATTAAACAGACCATAGTGCATCCAAACCGGGGACTGCTATGTGGCGGTGAGAAGAAATGAACTTCCGGAACACAGTACAACATGGGTGAATCTCCAAATAACTATGCTAAGTGGAAGAAGCCAGACCAAAAAAAAAAAAAAAATAGGATTCATGCTTTATGATTCACTCCTTTTACAGAAAATGCAAACTGATCTAGAGCCACAGAAAACTGGTGAAAGGTTGCCTGGGGATGAGGGGGAGGACAGGGAAGGACCAGAAGGAGGCATTACATGGGGAATCTATTGTCGTCTCCTTTAGAAAAGGAAATAGTTTGGGTGACAGTTATGTTAATGAAGCCTCCACGGGGGGCAGCTGGATTCTTTTCAGCGGAGGAAGAGAAAGAAGGTGCCCAAGACAGAAATGACAGTTTTTGATAACCTACCCGTGGAGGTGACATCCACCACTTTGGCTGTATTCTATTCATTGGAGGCAAGTCAGGGAGCTCAGCCCACACCACAGGGAAGGGAATTACACAAGGGCATGAATGCCGACAGGTGTGGATGCTTGGGGACCCCCTCAGAGGCTGCCCCCCACGAGGAACGGGTGCCGATATGTACATCTTCCCTAGCTCTGCCCAAACGAGGGTGCGGTGACCATGGTGCTGGCAGGTCCGAATCCCAGAATCACAGGGACATTTTCTTTCCTCCTTAAAACAACAGCACCCGTATAGAATGGAGACTAGAGTTAATAATTTCATATCGTACAATTGAAAGTTGTTGAAAGAGTAAATCTCAAAAGTTCTATTCACAAGGAGAAAGGGTTGGTAAAGCTGTGTGGTGATGGACGGTAACTAAATTTACCGTGGTGATCATTTAACAGTATTCGTGAATATTGAATCATTATGTTGTACACCTGGAACTAATACACTGTTACATGTCACTTGCCAGTTAGTATGTCGACTGGAAAAAAAAACTAGCACGGCGGCCCCTGGGGCGCGGGGCAACAGCCTTTTGTAAGGGAACAGGAGAGGCCTGCGTACAGGACGGGATGAAGGATGCGAGTGGCGGTACCCTGCAGCCTCCACAAACACACGGTCTCTGGGAACATTCAGACATAGGTTATACTAGGACGGCTTAAGCTACTGTCAGTGACCGAACCACGACGACAAGATTTGAATCAGCTAAACCCCACGGAAGTTCATTTCTTGCTCAGGCAAAGACTGCTCTGGGTCCAGGCAAGCACGACTGCTGACCTCTGTGGGGTGATGCTCGGTGACTCAGGGATGCAGGCGGCTTCTGTCTTGTGACTCCGCCCTCCGCAAAGGGGAAGACAAGCCTGGAGAGTCTTATGGTGGCTTTTTGCTCCCTCAGAGAGGAAGTGACACATCACTTCTGATCATAATCTGTTGGGCCAGAGCCAGTCACGTGACCCTGCCTAACACTATCTCAAAGAACTGGGTGTTGCAGTAATCGTTAATAACGACATTTTCATAGTAGCTCCCCCGGCCACCCACATGATTTCACATGGGGTTTTCTTTTTAATTTTATTTAAGATTTTTGATTTATTTAATTTGACAGAGACAGAGACAGTGTGAGCAGGGGAGGGGTAGAGAGAGAGGAAGAGAGAGAATCCCAAGCAGGCTCCACACCCAGTGCAGAGCCCGACGCAGGTTTCGAACCCATGAAACTGTGAGCTCATGACCTGAGCTGAAACCAAGAGTCGGATGCTTAACTGACTGAGCCACCCAGGCACCCCTATATGCATTTTTAAATTTAAATCCAGGTTACTTAACATATAGTGTAATAATGATTTCAGGAATAGAAATTAGTAATTCATCACTTACATACAATACCCAGTGCTCATTCCAACATGTGCCGTCCTTAATGCCCATCACCCATTCAGCCCATCCCCCCACCCACCTCTCCTCCAGCAACCCTCAGTTTGTTCTCTGCATTTAAGAGTCTCTTATGCTTTTTCTGTTGTTGTTCTTTTTATTTATTTTTTATTTAAAAAAATTTTTTTGAACATTTATTTATTTTTGAGAGACAGAGAGACAGAGCATGATTGGGGAGGGGCAGAAAGAGAGGGAGACACACAATCCGAAGCAGGCTCCAGGCTCTGAGAGGTCAGCACAGAGCCCAATGCAGGGCTCGAACTCACAAACTGTGAAATCATGACCTGAGCCGAAGTTGGACGCTTAACCGACTGAGCCACCCAGGCGCCCCTTGTTCAATTTTTTTAAATATTTAGTTATTATTGAGACAGAGAGAAACAGAGCATGAGTGGGGGAGGGGCAGAGAGAGAGGGAGACACAGAATCTGAAGCAGGCGCCAGGCTCTGAGCTGTCAGCACAGAGCCTGATGCGGGACTCGAACCCACGAACCCTGAGATCATGACCTGAGCCGCAGTCAGATGCCCAACCGACTGAGCCACCCAGGCACCTAAGTCTCTTATGGTTTGTCTCCCACTGTGTTTTTACCTTATTTTTCCTTCCTTTCCTCTATGTTCATCTGTTTTGTTTCTTAAATTCCACACATGAGTGAAATCATATATTTGTCTTTCTCTGACTGACTTATTTCACTTAGCATAATACACTCTAGTTCCATCTATGTTTTGCAAATGGTAACATTTCACTCTTTTTGATTGCCAAGTAATATTCCATTGTATATATATACACCACATCTTCTTTATCCATTTGTCAGTCAATGGACATTTGGGCTCTTTCCATAATTTGGCTATTGGCTATAAACATTGGGGTGCGTATGCCCCATAGAATCAGCATTTTTGGTATCCTTTGGATAAGTACCTATTAGTGCAATTGCTGGGTCTTAGGGTAGTTCTATTTTTAATTTTTTGAGGAAACTCCATGCTGTTTTCCAGAGTGGCTGCACCGGTTTGCATTCCCACCAGCAGTGCAAAAGGGTTCCCCTTTCTCTGCATGCATTCCCCAACGTCTGTTGTTTCCTGCATTGTTAATCTTGATTCCACATGTTTTAATATTTATCATAAGGCCTTTGTATTAACTTATTTGATCCCCATGATTCCTCAGTGAGGTTGATATTTTTATTCCTATTTTAAAGATAAGTAATTGAGGCACAAAGAGGTTCCAATCCACAGAACACATGTTTTTGTTTGCTTATGATATTTCTTTAAAAAAATTTTTTTTAATGTTTATTTATTTTTGAGAGAGACAGAGACAGAAACAGAGTGTGAGCAGGGAAGGGGCCGAGAGAGAGAGGGAGACACAGACCAACTGTGAGATCATAACCTGAGCTGAAGTCGGCTGCTTAACCGACTGAGCGACCCAAGCATCCCAACATTTCTTTTTTTTAATTGAAGCCCTTAAAGACTTTTTATTTTTTCAGAGAGAAGACATTTAATTGCATTAAAAACATCACAGTAGAGGTGCCTAGGTGGCTCAGCCGGTTAAGCGTCCGACTTTGGCTCAGGTCATGATCTCACAGTCTGTGGGTTCGAGCCCCGCATCGGGCTCTGTGCTCACAGCTCAGAGCCGGGAACCTGCTTCGGATTCTGTGTCTCCCTTTCTCCCTGCCCCTCACCCACTCATTCTCTCTCTCTCTCTCTCTTTCAAAAATAAATAAAAACATTAAAAACAATTTTTTAAATCACACTGAAGTAATTTGCACAGATTTTTAAACCAATGTTTAATATCCAGTGTTGGTGGGGATATAGAGAAACAGGCATTTCATACGCTGTCCAGGGTGAGAGTGGAGATGGGGAGGGCATTCGGCAGTTCACATCCAAAGACTTGAAATATGCCACCCTAACCCTTCGATTCTATGTTTAGAAATTTATGTGAAGGAAACAAATCTGTATGCAAAGATTTGGTTAACAGAAAACCCAACCTAGCTCATTACAGAATTATTTCTAGGAACCCAAAACTGAAAATAAACTAAGTGCCCCAAGCAGGAAATTAGCTTTAAAATCGACAACCCTACAGTCCAATGGCATCTGGTGTCAGAAGTGCTCTGTGGGTAACCAGTCTCTACACCCAACATAGGGCTCGAACCCACAACCCTGAGATCAAAAGTCACATGCTCCATGACCGACCCAGCCAGGGGCTTCTAAATTAGTAAACTTTTTTTTAAAGTTGTTATTATATTTTAATTTTTTTAATGTTTAGTTATTTTTGAAAGAGAGAGAGAGAGAGAGAGAGAGAGAGAGAGAGAGAGAGAGAGCATGAGTGGGGGAGGGGCAGAGAGAGAGGGAAACACAGAATCTGAAGCAGGCTCCAGATTCCGAACTGTCAGCACAGAGCCGGATGTGGGGCTCGAACTCACGAACCCGGAGATCATGACCTGAGCCTAAGTCAGAACGCTTAACAGACCGAGCCACCCAGGTGCCTCTACATTTTTTTTTATGGAGCACCTGGGTGGCTGTTGGTTGAGTGTCTGACTTTGGCTCAGGTCAGGGTGTCGCGGTTGGTGAGTTGGGACCCCAGGTCGGGCTCTGTGCTGGCAGCTTCGAGCCTAGAGCCTGCTTCCGATTCTGTGTCTCCCTCTCTCTGCCCCTCCCGCTGCTCTCAAGCTCTCTCTCTCTCTCTCTCTCTCTCTCTCTCTCTCAAATAAACATTGAAAAAAATGACAAAAACAAAAACAAAAACGGGTGAATTACGACAAATACATGATAATAATGTAAGATATCTATAAAACGGGAAACTCATAGGGGAGAGTGGGCGTGAGGTAGATGGAAAATTGTTGGCACTATCTTCACAACTTTTCTGTAAACCTAAAATGTGTTTCAGTTAGGGAATCTGTCTTAAATATGGACCTACCGTTGAACATATTTTATATATATCCTTTCCAATTTATGTTTTTTTTTTTAAACTTTATAGTTTATTGTCAGGTTGGTTTCCATATAACACCCAGTGCTCTTCCCCACTAGTGACCTCCACCAAGACCATCACGCCCCATTAACTTTCCCCCTTCCCCTTCCCCCCTCCGTTTGTTTTCAGGGATCAAGAGTCTCTCGTGTTTTGTCTCCCTCCCTCTCCCTAACTCTTTTTCCTCCTTCCCCTCCCCATGGTCCTCTGTTGGGTTTCTCCTGTTAGACCTATGAGTGCGAACATATGGTATCTGTCCTTCTCCGCCTGACTTATTTCGCTTAGCAGGACACCCTTGAGGTCCATCCACTTTGCTACGAATGGCCAGATTTCATTCTTTCTCATTGCCATGTAGTATTCCATTGTATAGATGAACCACATCTTCCTAATCCATTCATC
>CM053564.1:6978882-7035686 GCA_028646485.1 Cryptoprocta ferox | reverse complement strand
GGATTCTCTCCTTCTCTCTCTGCCCCTCCTTCTCTAAATAAATAAACAAACAAATAAATAAATAAAACAGAAAAAGAAGTGGGTGCAATGTCAGAGAATTTGGGGACCTTTTTGGACAGTCCAAGATATTGGTACAGTGAGTCAGCTCTAGTGGGTAAGAGCGCCCGTTCTCAAGACTGGGTTCAGGTCCTGCCGCTGTCACTTACCTACCAACTGTGTGGATTTGGGCAAGCCCCTTAAGCTCTCGTGCCTTGGTTTCCCCATCTGTAAAATGGGGGCAGTAATCCTGGCGCTTATGATAGTGCCTTCCTCATAGGGCTGATTCCAGGACGATTTCGAGTAAACTCACACCACGCCGTGCGTCATGTAGAGGAAGATCACGGGGAAATGCTGGCTGTGATGAGGGGTCAAGAGTAAGATAAAGAACTAAAATGCCGTCAGCCCTCCTTGCATTGCCAGGAATGCCTCGAGCATTCTGTTCCAGGGTGGGAATTGTTTTATTCCCTGTTGGCTCCGTCGGGGGTGCATAGACCCCTGCTCCCAGTAGGGGGCACAGTAAATATTGCTTCTATCAGTGAAGGAGCCAGGAGGGGAGTTTCTCAGGGACCAGAGTCGACCTCTTAAAATAACCCCAAACTGAAAGAATCTCACAAAAGCAAAAGCTCTATCAGAGGGAACTAATTTGAGGAACGACTCCAGAATGTGCCAGTGGGTGAGGTAAAGCATCTCTTACGGAAAAGATTGTGTGTGTGTGTATTCTAAAGATTTTATTTTATTTTATTTTTATTTTTTTTAGAGAGAGAGAGAGAGAGAGAGCCCAAGTGGGGGAAGGACAGAGGGACAGAGAGAGAATCTTAAGCAGACTCCATGCCTAGCGTGGAGCCCGATGCAGGGCACGATCCCGCGACCCTGGGATCATGACCTGAGCCGAAATCAAGAGTTGCTCCTTCAACTGACTGAACCACCTAGGTGCCCCTGAAGATTTTATTTTCAAGTAATCTCTGCACCCAACGTGGGGCTCGAACTCGCAACCCTGAGCACGAGATCAAAAGTCGCATGCTCTACTGACTCAGCCAGCCGGATGCCCCCAAAAATTGTGTCTAGAGACAAATGCTCTGCTCGTTGGCTCAGAAAAAGCAGAGAAGGTTCGGGCGTGGCAAGCCACAACAAATCCCCCATTAAAGCAAAATTAGCACCAGTCTCAAATTCCAGAGGTTACAAAACAGCCTGGCTGAGGTCATTCGTGCCTAATTATTGTGCCTAATAATTACCTTGACTAATTAGAGCAAAGGTTTGGGATTGTGTTTCTATTCCCAGACGTTGAGTCATTAACGACCCAGAATAAATCATTTCGCTCTATTTGTGTCTTGGATCTTCCGCACGGAAGCACCCTAGGCCAGCCCCTCAGGGAAATTCCAAAGGCCCCATTAATTAATATTTGGAAAACAATGCAATTTGTATATGTCAGGCCCATAGAAACGTGACGTCAGTATAGTTTGTATGTTGGGGTCATTCATTTAATGATTCAGCTACTCTCCAGGGGCGCATACTGTTCATTAAGTTCCTACGCTGAGCCAGTCCCTGAGATAAGAAGTGGGAATTCAAAGTGAACAAGACAGATGGGCTCCGGTGCTCATGAAGCTTATAGTCTAGTGGTGGAGGCAGATGGTAAGTAAGTAAAGCAGCAGACAAAATAATTACAAACTGTTAAGTGCTATGAGGAAAACTATCAGATCTCTTCCATAGGTACTAGTAGGAGAGATGATCACGGACGCTTCTCGGAGGAGGTGGTCCACAAGCTGAGGCCTGAAGGAAACAGCCAGCTGAGTATATATGGAAGCAAGGACAGGAAGCAAAACGTGACGGGTGGGCAAGAGTAGTGAGCGCTCACGACCAGCATAGACTTTCTGGGTTTGAATCCTGCTCTGCCACTGACTTACGGGAACTTACGGGAGGATCTTGCCGAGTTGTTTGCCATTCCCCCATGCCTCAGTTTCTCCACCTGTAGAGTGGGGATCATGAGTCGGACACTTAACGGACTGAGCCTCCCAGGTGCCCCTGAATTGTTTACTTTAATCGGATTAACATTGGGGTGCCTGCGTGGCTCGGATGCTCTCTCCCTCTCTCTCTGCCCCACCCCTGCTAGTTTATAGAACTGTCTCCATCAGCCCCCTTGACCCTCTGTCCTGCCTCACCGTTGAATGTTTCTTCACCTCTGCTGGTCTCCGGCTACATTACAATGTCATACATTACAACGTGTTCACTGTTGTTCTTTCTCCCTGGAATGTAAGCTTCATGGGGCAGGAGTTTTCTCTGTTTTGTTTGACTGTCACATCCCTCGGGCCTGGTGCATAGTAGGTGCTTCGTAAATCCAGATTAGGCGGAGGAACTTAGCAAGATAAGCGTTAGCATCTGCAGTTTTCAGATGGGGAAATGCAGGTTCAGTGATCTGCTGAGGTCCCACAATTAGTAAGCGGAAGAGACAGAATTTGAACTCGGGCCATCCGGGGCCATGGCCCATGCAGCAGGGGGCTTTCCTTCATCCGCTTCCCATTCCCTGCTGGGATGAGCTAGGAGTCTGGACATTAAAGGCATTCTGCCCTGACTCATCTCTCAGGCAAAGAAGAGGGAAATCATGACCCGGGGCGGAGTCATCACTCCTGCTTCTCAGTGCGCTGACTCGGTCATACTCCGCTTCTTGGCCTCCCTGAGCCCTTCGCTGGGGTGAGGCAGGGGCGCAATATAGTGCAAGGCTCCCTTCCCATCCTGACTCAGCCCTCGGGGTTGGGACAGTCTGACTCAGGCGAAAGCACACGTTTGGTCCAGGCCAGCAGGGCCCAGAGAGGCGGGCAGATCTGGATGTAAGAATCAGAGGCCACTCACTGCAAGGTCTGACGCTGGCAGCGCTAAGACCTCAGAGGCCCTCCCTCCTGCTTTTAGGTTTTCTTGGATGGATGGCGCCAGGAGTAACTTATTTAAAACACTAATTAAATCTAGGAAAACAAAAAAACAAAAAAACTTGGGGCGCCTGGGAAGTTCAGTTGCTTAAGCAACTGGCTTTGGCTCAGGTCATGATCTCACAGTTCGGGGGTTCAAGCCCCGCATCGGGCTCTGTGCTGACAGCTCAGAGCCTGGAGCCTGCTTCAGATTCTGTGTCTCCCTCTCTCTCTGCCCCTTCCCCGCTCAGTCTCCCTCTCCTTCCAAAATAAACATTAAAAATTTAAAAAAAAAGAATTTGTTAAACTGACTTATTTAGCAAAAATTGCAAATAAAAATAAGGATATTAAAAAAACAGTAATAAAGAACACAAGCCTTAACATCAGAAAGAGATGGGTTTGAAACCCAGCTCTGCTACTTATCAGCTGTGTGTCCTTGGGCATGCTACTTGGCCTTTCTGTTCTTCAATTTCCTCACCTGGAAAATGAGGACATATTATCTGTTTGCCAGATTTGGCAAGAGGACGGAACAGGACGTTTCTTTCTTTTTCTTTTTTTTTAATTAAAAAAAATGTTTATAGAGAGAGAGTGGGGGGGAGGGAGAGAAAGGGGGAGGGGACAGAGGATCCAAAGTGGGCTCCATGCTGACAGCAATGAGCCTAATGCAGGGCTCGAACTCACAAACCACAAGATCATGACCTGAGCCGAGATCAGACTCTCAACCGACTGAGCCACCCACGTGCCCCTCTTTTTTTTTTTTAAGTTTATTTCTTTTGAGAGGTGCGGGAGGGGCAGAAAGCGGGGGAGAGAGAGAGTCCCAAGCAGGATCTGCACTGTCAGCACAGAGCCCGATGTGGGGCTCGATCTCATGAACCATGAGATCATGACCTGAGCTGAAATCAAGAGTCCGACCCTTAACTAACTGAGCCACCCAGGCTCTGCTAGAACAGAACATTTGGAATGAGGGCCTTTTGTCCATTTGCACAGTCTAAAGAAGGAGGAAAATGTGACTTACGGGCATAAAGACCATGGAATGCTGAGGACTGAACCCCAAGGCAGAGATAGCAGCGGGGTGGGGTTGGAGGTAACGGGATTCTGGGTGTGGGCCCCAGGCTGGCCAGTGAGTCAAAGCTTGAGGCTGGACAAACGGCTTAACCTCTGGCAGCTCCCCTCTCTCCGTCCCCATAAGAGCGGGGGGATGGACCCTGCTAGATCCTGCCCTGTCCCTCACAGAATGACAGCATTCCACAGAAGGAAGAACGTGAATTGACATCACGGTGCCGGATCTGAGGGCAGGGGGACCCTAGAAATACACAAATGTATTTTCGTGAAAGAGTCTAACAATTCAAATCGATGTAGAGCAAAGTGCGAAGCTCCTCTTCATCAGCTTCTGCCATCAGCAGTTTGGAGCACATCCTTACAGCCTCTTTGCATGTATGTTGGATGCGTGCACAGGGCTACTAGCTAGAGCTACCTGGGCACTTAGTACATGTCAGGCACTGCTCAAAGCAATTTACATAGATTAACTGATTTAATCTATGCAACAACCATATGACACAAATTCTATTCTCTCTCTTTTACAGAGGAGGAAACGCCAACCCGGAGAGGTGAGGTAACCTCCCCAAAGCCACACAGCTTCAGAGAGGAGGGGCTGGGATTCAAACCCAGATATCCTGGTCCCCAGATTCTGTATACATGACCGTTGCATTCTACTCTCGCTTAAAAAAAAAATTTAAAGTATTTTTTTAAGTTTATACATTTTGAAAGAGACAGAGACAGAGACAGCACGAGTGGGGCGGGGGGACAGAGAGAGAGGGAGAGAGAGAATTCCAAACAGGCTCTGAGCTGCCTGTGAACTCACTGCTCAAACTCATGAAACCCTGAGATCATGACCTGAGTCAAAACCCAGAGTCAGAAGCTTAAATGACTGAGCCACCCAGACGTCCTGCTACTGTCTCATAAATATTTTCTCTTTTCCAAAAATGCGATCATACCTCCTGCATTTTTTGCATGTTGCTGTTTGCACTTGATACATTTTACTTACTTCTTTATTTTAGAGGGGGAAGGAGGGGGGAGGGGCAGAGAGAGAGAAAGGGACAGAGGACCTGAAGCAGGCTCTGCGTGGACAGCACAGAGCCCAATGTGGTGCTTGAACCCACGAAGTGTGAGATCATGACCTGAGCCGAAGGCAGACGCTTACCCACCCAGAGCCACCCAGGTGCCCCTGCACTTGATACATTTTAGAGAACATCCCATGTCCACTCGTTCATTTTGACAAACAATGCTTTGGCCATCATCACTTGTATACACGTCTTTGGGCACTCACAGCGATTTCCAGAGATTTCCAGAAGTGAGGACTTAAATCTTCGGAAAGTATTGTTAGATTGTCGTCCCCAAAGGGTGCCCCAGTTGACACCCCACTGTCATCATATGGGCACCCCATTCCCGCACTCTTACCAACGCTATCTGGGTACAGCTTTTGCTTATCACCCCTGGATGGGGGAGATGGGAAAATTATATCTTGTTTCATGTTTAATTTGCATTTAACCCAGATTTCACGTGTTTTTAAGGACCGTGTCTGCATTATCTTCTGCGAGTGGATAGAGTCTGCGGATATTTAACGCGTCTTTCTCAGAGCATCCTAACCCCATCTGTAGTGGCCGCTTGTGTTCTGTTGTCCAAAGCCTTACCCTTTCCTGTGATAACCGACCCTCTGTCCCCAACCCTATTTATGAGTCTCCTGTGAAGTCAAAGTCACAGCCTTCCACCTGAAGAAGGCCAACAAGCAGCCTCCTCCGGGCCATGCGGATTGGTTGAGGACAGCACTCACGACCCACGAAGAGCCAGCCAGAGAAAACATGTCCCCATTCCTTGACGCCTTTTCAAGCTATTGGACAGAGAAACTCTGTCTTCCTCTGCATTTGCGTCTGTGATACGGAAAACCTGAAGTGGCCGTGTAACATCGTGAGGAGTCAGGAAACGAAGGTGCTTCGAGAAGGCGAAGCTGACGAAGGATGGTATTACTGGGTGGCTGGATCCAGCCTCGTCCACAGTCAGACTTGAATTTCCCGGTGGTGTATAAATGAATGCATTTCTTTGTTTCAATTATTCTTATTTTTTGTTGTTGTTTGAATTATCATTATTTTTTATTTTTTTTACATTTATTTATTTTTGAGAGCCAGAGAGAGCCAGAGCATGAACAGGGGAGGAGCAGAGAGAGAAAGAGACACAGAATCCAAAGCAGGCTCCAGACTGTCAGCACAGAGCCGGACACAGGGCTCAAACCCACAAACCGTGAGATCATGACCTGAGCCGAAGTCTGATGCTCAACCGACTGAGCCACCCAGGCGCCCCTAATTATCATTATTTTTAAAGAGGTTAGGATGAGACGGTTGGGTTTTCATTTCTTTCTTTTTTTTTCTTCATTTCCCACCTTGCAACGCATCTTAATGGATCTTTTGCCCAGAAGGAAGAAAACAGATTCGCCTTCAGCCAAACGCACAGATGCGCTTCTGGGCCTGCCCAGGGAGAGCTAAGTGCAATTTTTTTTTTTTTTAATGCTAAACCACACGGAATGAACGAGGCCCGCAGTTTGGGAGGGAGGTAAGATGGGCGTAGAAGAGAGGGTGCTTGCCCTGGCAGAGGCTTGGTGACTTCGTTAAAAACAAAAACAAAAAAAGGGGAGCTTTTGTGATCCGAGCAAACCGCAGGGCCGGCAGGAATGAACAGATGTTCTCATTACTTTTTGTCTGACTCCGGTTTTCTGGCACGAGGGCGGGCCATCCGGGGGCGGGAGGCCCTCCTTTGTGGAAAGAACCGGAACTCTCGCCGAAGAGAGGAGAGCCTCTTATACACTGTGCGAACGATTGTCTTTGAAGTCTGATTTTTCTTCTCCAAATATCAAGGACTGGTCTTGAGATTAGTCAGAGCTCCCGAGGCTGGGAGAAGGGAGGCTGACTTGCAGGTAACACTGCTGGTTCATCAGGTAGCAAGAGCCGGGGAAGGGCGGAAGTAGAGCGGAAAGAGCCGGCGAAGGGCGGAAGTAGAGCGGAAAGAGCCGGCGAAGGGCGGAAGTAGAGCGGAAAGAGCCGGCGAAGGGCGGAAGTAGAGCGGAAAGAGCCCGGGATTCGCGATCTCAATCCCCGACGTGTGAGGTGGTCCAGTCCACCCCAGTTTACTGCCATGGGGCTGCTGTTTACTGTGCCTCCAGGGCCGTGGGTCAGGAGCTTAGACAGGGCATGTCAGCCACCATGACTCGTTTCTACTCCTGCTTATCCGGGCCTTCTGCTGCAAGACACCTGAAGGCTCCCTCAGTCCCACATGCAGTGGTCGATGCTGCGTGTAGGCTGGGCCTCAGTTTCTCTCTACGTGGGTCTGTCTTGGCCCTTCACACAGCATCCTGGCTGGGTTGCAGGGCCAAACACCCCAAGAAAGAGAGAGAGAGAGAGAGAGAGAGAGAGGCAGCTGGAAGTTGTATCACTGTTCATAACCTAGTGTTAGAAATTACCTAACATCACTTCCCCCATAGTTTATTAATTGAGGCGGTTACAAGGTCCTGGCCAAGGTCAGATGGAAAGGAAACAGATTCTCCTTCTTGCGGGGGAAACACAAGGTTCTGGAAAGGCACACGGGACAGGAAATATTGCAGTGATCATTTTTGGAAATTATAATCTGTCACATTGACTGCATGATATTCCAGGCAAGTCGCTTCACCTCTCTGGCCTCGGTTTCCTCATCAGTAAAATGGGGATAATAATAGCATTGACTGTGTAGAGAAAGAATCACATAAAATAATGTTTTTATTGTACTTAGCACTGAGTGACATAGCGAGTCATGAGTGAAAAGTAGAATTTATTGGTGGGGCGCCTGGGTGGCTCAGTCGGTCAAGTGTCTGACTTCAGCTCAGGTCATGATCTTGAGGTTTGTGAGTTCGAGCCCCGCGTTGGGCTCTGTGCTGACAGCTCAGAGCCTGGAGCCTGCTTCAGATTCTGTGTCTCCCTCTCTCTCTGCCCCTCCCCTACTCATGCTCTGTCTCAAAAATAAATACATTTTAAAAAACAGTAAAAAATTTTTTTAAAAAAGAATGAAATCTTAAAAGAATGTACGGGTTATTATTAAAACAATCAAAAAACGGTATCAAAGAGTCTCAGTCACTAAGAGCGAAGCTTCTGCAGTCACCAGTCCCACTGTAAGGTGACAAACGCCATTAACGGTTTGATATATATCCTTCTATATATTTCCATACACTTGTTTGATGAGTTGTACCCAATGTGCATTCTACAAAAATGAATGTGCATACAGTGTGTGTTTTTCAACAGTGCGATCATGCCGTATGTGCCATTTCACTACACGTTAGCACGTCTGGGAGATCAGGGGCACTGTGTCCCATCACTCAGAGCGCATCTGGGCAGAGAACACCATGTGAGATGTGAATGGGTTGGAGAGGAGACATCACAGGAAACACCAACCCCGGGAAGATTCAGCACTGTGGACAGGGGCAGGCTCCCTCCTCCGCTCTCGCTCCTGGCCGTAGGTTTATGGCGGACCCAGATGACTAAGATGTAGACATTGCTCCCAGGGAACTCAGTCCTACGGGAGAGACAGCTGTCTGGTTGAACAATAACTGAATAATATATGCAGGGGCGCCTGGGTGGCTCAGTTGGTTAAGTGTCTGACTTTTGATTTCAGCTCAGGTCATGATCTCGAGGTTCATGAGATAGATCCCCACGTTGGGCTCCACGCTGACAGCACAGAGCCTGCTTGGGGTTCTCTCTCTCCCTCTCGCTCTGCCCCTCCCCTGCTCGTACTTTCTCTCTCTCTCTCTCTCAAAAATAAAAATAAACCTTAAAAAATACTGATATGTATGGATTACATTCTTATACAAGAAAAAAATAATACCAATAAAGGTAGTTATTCACATTTCTTGAGCGCACTGGGCAAAGCACTCTGACGCGTTGTCTCACCGAATCCGCATACCCACACTGTGGTGGAAATCGTGATCTTATTTTACAGATGAAGACACGGAAGCTCTGAAAGGTGAATTAACAGGAGCGAATGGTGGTGACCTTACAGGTACACACCGTGTTGCTTTCCAGGAAAAACTCTAGACGCGGTATCTGGGAAGTCAGTGCCTGTGGCCAGGTGTGACATTCGGCCAACTGGCCTTGGAGGTTAAAGCACATCCTCCCAACAGGGTTGCCTGCTGTCTGGCTATTTATTTATGGTGCAGCAAGAACTCTGCTGAAACCCACTCACGGTTTACTTATTTTAGCACTGGGACCATGAACACGTGTCTCCTGGCCCGACGTGGCTGCAACACCCTTGAGGGCCACGGCCACATCTTGTGTTGGCTTTTGTGTGTGGAGGCATCCAGAGCAGGACGCACCTGCTCAGGGTGTCCCCGGCCTTGCTTGCTCCTGGGCAGCCCAGAATGACCTCTGCCGGCCGCCTCTCGCCACCTGCTGTCTGCTTTCCATATTGCAGCCAGTGTCATCTTTTTTTCTTTTTCTTCTTTTTAACTTTTTTCTTTTCTTGTTTTTTTTTTTTTTTTAACTTTTTTAAGAGACAGAGAGTGACAGAACATGAGCAGGGGAGGAGCAGAGAGAGAGGCAGACACAGAATCCGAAGCAGGCTCCAGGCTCCGAGCTGTCAGCACAGAATCTGGTGGAGGGCTCGAACTCACAAACTACGAGATCGTGACCTGAGCCGAAGTCACACATTCGACCGACTGAGCCACCCAGGTGCCCCCAGTGTCATCTCTCTTAGCCAAATGCTTCTATGACCCTCCTCAGGCCACCTACCAGGCATGGGGGGCACTCAGAGCATCCTGCCCCTTCCCCCGGCCTGGCGTGCAGGCCCCCTGGGGCACTGACCCAGCCGACCACTCCAGATCCCTATTCTGCTCCCACAACGTGCCCTTGAGAGCCCGGGGATGCCAGCCTGCCGAGAGCTCCACCACGGGTCAGCCTCGTCCGGCTGGCCTGTCTCCTGAGAGGGAGGCCTTCTCTGTGGCTCCTGGCAGGCCTCCCGGCTAATCTCACTGGGCCCCTTCTGTCATGCTCTCTGTGCCCGTCCTGAGAAGTAGGACGTTACTCTGAAGGTGCCCTCCCAGGGCTACACTTCATTTCCCAGGAGGCCCTGGAGCACCCTTGCTTCCTTTGCTGGGTCAGCTCCCTGGGTGAACTGGGAGAGCCCCGGGACTCTGATGACCACAGCCTCCCCCGTGCTCCTTCCTTTCTTCTCCGCCTCGTAGAAGTGTCTCCCAACCTCTACAGCGACAACAAGCCTTCGGAGGCCTCAGGTCCAAAGTGCATAGAAGCAAAGGCAGACCTCTCCTGACCCAAGCAAGAAAATGAGAAGGGGTGGGGGGGCGGTGCTGGGTGGCTCAGTTGCTTAAGCGTCCGACTTCGGCTCAGGTGCTGATCTCATAGTTTGTGAGTTCGAGCCCAGTGTCGGGCTCTGTGCTGACAGCTCAGAGCCTGGAGCCTGCTTCAGATTCCGTGTCTCCCTCTCTCCCTGCTCAAAAGGAGTCTCTCTCTCCTTCAAAAATAAATAAACGTTAAAAAAAAAAAAAACGAAGAGTGGGGCACATGCATGTGGGTGGCTTAGTCAGTTGAGCGTCTGTCTTTCTTTGGCTTAGGTCATGATCTCAGGGTCCGTTCTAGTTTGAACCCCACATCGAGTTCTGTGCTGACAGCTCAGAGCCTGGAGCTGCTTCAGATTCTGTGTCTCCCTCTCTCTCTGCCCCTCCTCTGCTCATGCTCTGTGTCTCTTCTCTCTCTCTCTCTCTCTCTCTCAAAAATGAATAAACATTAAAAAAATACATAAAAATACTTAAAAAAAAGAAGTGGGACAGAATTGGAGCCATATGCGCTATCTTTTGGGCTATCTTTGGGCTACTACAACACAAATACCACAGGCTGGGGGGCCGACACGCCACGCATTTACTCCTTGTGGTTCTGGAGGCTGGGGAGTCAGGGTCAAGGCTCTGGCAGGTCCGGTGCCTGGAGACAGCTCTTCCAGGTTCATAGATGGCGTCTTCCCTCTGTGCCCACACGTGGTGGCGAGAGAGCTCTCAGAGTCCCCTTTATAAGAATGCTAATCCCTGTCATGGGGTCTCCATCCTCATGATCGGAGGCCCACCTCCTGACACCCTCTCACTATGGGGCGAGATTTCAGCATGGGTGTGGAGAGGACACAAACCTTATCTTCTTTCTTGTCCTGAGTTTTGAAATCCTATGTGGTTTTTTATGCCATCAGCACATCTCAGTTTGGGGGACTCCCCACGAGTCGAGGGCTCGGTGTGATTCATGGCTCCCATATGGGGTAAGCACAGCTCTAAAACATTGATTTTCAAGGAGAAGTGGGCACCCCTCCGAGGATAACATTTGGGAAATTTGAGGGGCCCTTTTTGGCTCCATAGTTACTGGGGATGATCAGACAGTGCCCTCAAATGAAGAATTGTTCTGGGTCCCCTATGTCACTTCTGAACGTCCCACTGACCATTCATGAAGGTGGTAGAAAACAAAAAAGACTCAAAAAACTCTATAAGCTTTGAACCTACTTCTGTTGTATCCATAATCACAAAGTATCTTTTGTACTGTTTCTTTCTCTTTTTTTTTAATGTTTATTTATTTTTGAGAGAAAGAGAGCAAGGGAGGTGCGGGGTGGGAGGGCGGGACAGAGAATCCGAAGTGGGCTCCTCACTCACAGCAGAGAACCCAAGGGTTGAACTCAGGAACCATGAGATCATGACCGGAGTCAAAGTCGGATGCTCAACGGAGTGAGCCACCCAGGTGCCCCAGTACTGTTTCATTATATGGGGAATTTTCCAGGAAGTTAAATCCTGGAAAGATCATCTTCTGTTTTTGGGTTTTTTTTTTGGAATTTTACCAAGAGTCATCCACCATTTTGGAAACTCATATCCCCCAACATGAGACATAGATGTATCTAGTAACATATAAAATATATATCATATTATACGTGTATATATATTTTTCAAATGTGATATTTGAGTGGCTACAAGACACACCCCTATGACTTGGAGCATCTGACTGAGTCTCTTAAGTCTTCCAGAGCGGTTGTGGCTAAGCATTTACTTACGGGGCACCTGGTTCGCTCAGTCAGAAGAGCATGTGACTCTTGATCTTAGTGTCATGAGCTTGAGCCCCGCGTTGAGTGTAGAGATTACCAAAAAAATAAATAAATAAACTTCAAGTATTTACTTATAAAAATGCATGTTCTTGGAGCACCTGGGTGGCTCAGTCGGTTAAGCGTCCGACTTCGGCTCAGGTCATGATCTCGCAGTTTGTGAGATGGAGCCCCGTGTTAGGCTCTGTGCTGACAGCTCAGAGCCTGGAGGCTGCTTCGGATTCTGGGTCTCCTCTCTCTCTCTGCCCCTCCCCTGATCATGCTCTGTCTCTCTCTCGAAAAAAGAAAAATGAAAAATGCATGTTCTTGGGGCACCTGGGTGGCTCAGTAGGTTAAGCATCCAACTCTTGATTTCAGTTCAGGTCATGATCTCATGGTTGGTGGAATCCAGCCCTTTGTCAGCTCAATTCAGCATGGAGGCTGCTTGGGATCCTCTGTCTCCCCCTCTCTGTCCTTCTCCCCTGCTCACATTTTCACATGCGTGCTCTCTCTCAAAACAAATAAACATTTAAAAAAACTCATCTCTTTAAAAATCCATGTTCTTTTTATTATAAATGGCTTTCTTTCTTCTTTTTTATTTTTTAAAGGCTTTCTTTTAATTTTTCCTTTTTAATTTTTTTTTAACATTTATACTTTTGAGTCAGAGAGCAAGCAGAGGAGGGGCAGAGAGAGAGAGAGAGAGAGAGAGAGACAGAGACAGAGCGAGACACAGAATCTGAAGCAGGCTCCAGGCTCCGAACTGTCAGCACAGAGCCTGATTCGAGGCTCGAAGCCATGAGCGATGAGATCATGACCTGAGCCGAAGTCGGACACTTAGCCAACTGAGCCACCCGGGTGCCCTTAAATTTTTCCTTTTTAGAACGTAGTTGGGACTTTATAATGTTTTTGTAAATTGTGTGTAGAGAAAGGATACATTATTCACGGATTTTCTTTCAGTAGAGTCAGGTGAGGTTATAAAATGTTTGTGTTGAAAGGGAGATGTGGCTCTGACCCAGCCCAGCTCTCTGATTGGCCTTGAGGAACACGACTCTTCACTGTCTTTCACCACCTGGGTTTCTAGGATGTCTAGAAACCTGATGGCACACTTTGATTGCGTGTTCCAAACCCTACATGAGCTCGAGCAGTAATCAGACCAGGCCAGGAGGGATCTCGAATGCCATCCTGAGGGCTTTGAACTGAATCCTGAAGGCAGCAGGAAGCCATTGAATGGTTGCTTTTTTTTTCCCTTGTTTTGTTTATTTCAAAAACCCCACACCCACAGTAGACCTTCATTTCCCCCCACTTTTTAAAATATATTTTTTAGTTTTGTCGGTAATCTCTACACTCAATATGGGGCTCGAACTCGTGACCTCGAGATCAAGATAGGCAGGCTCCCTCTCTGTCTCTCAAAATAAAATGAAGACATAAAAAAAGGGGGGGGCACCTGGGTGGCTCAGGCGGTTAAGCGCCGACTTCAGCTCAGGTCATGATCTCACAGTCCGTGCGTTCCAGCCCCGCGTCGGGCTCTGTGCTGACGGCTCAGAGCTTGGATCCTGCTTCAGATTCTGGGACTCCCTCTCTCTCTGCCCCTCCCCAGCTCACTCTCTGTCTCTGTCTCTCAAAATAAAGACATAAAAAAAATTTTTTTTAATGAAATTTTTTAAAAAAATAGGCAGGCTCCACCGGCTGATCCTGCATCCCTCCCCATTTTTTGAAAAAGTTTATTTATTTTGAGGTGGGAAGGGGCAGAGAGAGAGGGAGACGCATGGAGCCCAACATGGGGCTCGATCCCAGGAACCATGAGATCATGACCTGAGTGGAAACCAAGAGTTGGATGCTCAACTGACTGAGCTGCCCAGGCGCCCCCCCTTCCCTATTTTCAATATAGTGTTTATTTTGAAATAATTTTAGACTTACAAAAAATAGTACAGAGATTTCCCATATATCTTCCACCCAGTTTCTCCTAATGATAACATCTCACATAAATAAATGTAGTCTGTTATCAAAACCGGGAAGTTAACACTGGTATAATGCTATCCACCAAACCGCAAACCTCATCCCCCTTCCAGTCCTGCGCACATTCAGTGTGTGTGTGCTCCGTTCTACGGAAGTGTATCACACGTGTACAGATTCACATGACCACCACCACAATCAGGGTTCAGATCCGCCTCTCCACTATAAAATGTGAGTCTCTCTCTCTCTTTTTAAAATATTTTATTTATTTATTTAAAGAAATTTTTAAAGAATTTTTCTTTTTTTAGACAGAGCATACCAGCTGGAGAGAGGCAGAGGGAGCGAGAGAGACACACACAGAAAGACAAAGAGAAAATCTTAAGCAGCCTCCACGCCCAGCTCAGAGCCTGATGCAGGGCTTGATCTCATAATCGATCATGAGATCATGACCTGAGCCAAAGAGTCAGATGCGTACTGACTGAGCCACCCAGGCACCTCTAAGATTTTTTTTTTAATAAGCATTCTCTACATCCAATGTGGAGCTCAAACGTACAACCCCAAGATCAAGAGTCTCATGCTCTACTGGCTGAGCCAGCCAGATGCCCCAAAATATGTCTCTTTTGAGGGGCCCCTGGGTGGCTCAGTCCATTAAGTGTCCGACTTTAGCTCAGGTCATGATCTCATGATTAGTGAGATCAAGCCCTGAGTCGGGCTCTCCGCTGTCAGCACAGAGCCCGTTTGGGATTCTCTCCCTCTCTTTCTGCCCCTCCCCCACATGTGCTTGCTCTCTCTCCCTTTCTCTCTCGCTCTCTCTTAAAAATAAATACATAAATAAATTACATGTATTCATTAAAAAATGTGTCTCTTGACAATTGTGTGATTTACTGATGTAAAGGTAATTGTGCATTATTAGGGAGGTCATAAATTATGATAAAAAATATTCACAGTAGATCATTGTATAGATTACAAAATTTTTTTAATGTTTATTTATCTTTGAGAGAGAGGGAGAGAGAGCATGAGATGGGGAGGGGCAGAGAGAGAGGAAGACACAGAATCCAAAGCAGGCTCCAGGCTCTGAGCTGTCAGCACAGAGCCTGACGTGGGGCTCGAACCCATGAACTGTGAGATCAGGACCTGAGCTGAAGTCAAACTCTCAACCGACTGAGCCACCCAGGTGCCCCGTATAGATTTTTTAAAATGTTTATTTATTTTTGAGAGAGTGCGAGTGGGGGCGGGGCAGAAAGAGGAGGACCGAGGAACTGAGGCAGGCTCTGCGCTGACAGCAGAGCCCAATGTGGGGATTGAGCTCATGAACCATGAGAACATGACCTCAGCCAAAGTCAATTGCTCAAACAACAGAGCCACCCAGGTGCCCCAATCACTGTATAAATTACAAAGAAAGGTGAAAAAAATGACAGGACACTTCTCTTTTTATTTCCTTTTGACCAAGACACTGGCCAGATTTAATTTTGTTAATGTTTTTTATTTTATATTTGAGAGAGAGAGAAAGAGAGCATGAGGACGGGAGGGGCAGAGGAAGAGGGAGACCCAGAATCCGAAGACAGGCTCCAGGCTCTGAGCTGTCAGCACAGAGCCCGACGCGGGGCTCGAACCCACAAGCAGTGAGATCATGACCTGAGCCAAAGTCGGACACTTAACGCACTGAGCCTCCCAGCGGCCCCCAGATTTATTTTTTAAAGGGTTAAGAGCGTTGTTTTCCCATTTTGTGAAACTAAAGCTCCATTCGCTGCTGAGTAACAACCGTGTTGCATCAACCTTCCTTACCCCCGTCAGAGGACTTCAAAGCAGAAACGGAATCATGTGGGATGTCATGACACATCCTTTGCTGCTGTATCGTTTTTAAAAGGAATCATAAGAATAATTTGTGAAATAATTTTGATTAACGATTCAGTAAAGTCAATCTCGGTCTTGACTGTACATGAGGAACACGACACTGAAAAGATTTTCTTTTTTTAAGTAACCGCTACATCCAACGTGGGGCTCGAACCTATAGCCCCAAGATCAAGAGTCGCACACGCTTCCGACGGAACCAGCCCTATCTAACAGGTTCACATAGACACTGTAAAATGAGGCGGGGGGGACTGCCAGGTACACAGACAGACCAACCAATAGGTTGGGACAACTGATGTCCATATGCAGAAGAATGAAGTGGCATCCCTATTTCACACCATACACAAAAGATAGATTCAAAGAGTCAATGACCTGGGGTTCCTGGGTGGCTCAGTCCATTGAACATCTGACTCGATTTCAGCTCAAGAAATGATCTCACGGTCGGGAGATCGAGCCCCGTGTCAGGCTCCACGCTGAGGGTAGAGCTTGCTCTCTGAATTCTCTCTCCTCCTCTCTCTGCCTCTTGCCTGCTTGTGCTCGCTCTCTCTCAAAATAAATAAAATAAATAAACATTTAAAAAAAGGATCAATGACCTGGATCACTGTTCTTCCTTCCACATGGTGGTATTTCTCAGGACCCACTTCTCTATCAAAAATGAGAAAGAGGGGCACCTGGGTGGCTCAGCCGGTTAAGCGGCCGATTTTGGCTCAGGTCGTGATCTCACAGTTCATGGGTTCGAGCACCCCCCCCCCCCGAACAGAGCTGTCCAATTCCAATTCTGTGTCTCCCTCTCTCTCTGCCCTTCTCTGCTTGCACTCTCTCTTTCTCTCTCCCTCTAAAAAATAAATAATAAACATTTAAAAATTAAAAAAAAAAACCAGAAAGTTAGATGACAAGGCTT
The DNA here is from genome assembly GCA_028646485.1 of Cryptoprocta ferox. NCBI lineage: Eukaryota > Metazoa > Chordata > Mammalia > Carnivora > Eupleridae > Cryptoprocta > Cryptoprocta ferox. The sequence goes on along the minus strand of CM053564.1, from coordinate 7,018,916 downwards.
TTTGGCATTTGAGAAGTAACCCTAAGAACTGTATTATGCAAAGCGCGATTACTCAAGGCTCCCTGGCATTGCGTTCCACGAACTTGCCTTTTTGAACTTTAGATTCTCGGTAACACCTGTCAGAAGTTGACAAGATGAGGAGGGAGGGGCCGGGCCTGGAGGGAGAATGGAGCACGGAGGAGTTTCCAGGACTCAAATGTGCACCGCTGCTGCACACTCGCATGCTGGGGCACGAAAGCCAGCTCCAGGAGGCTGGAGGGGGGAACAGGAGCCGGACAAAGTGCTGTTTGCTTCAGACGCCCAGAGCCAGCATTGTTGGCAAGCAGGGAACTGCATGAGACCAGAGGAGGCATTTCTCAGCAACGTGTGTTACAATGTAACTACTGGATTCTCTGCGTTTTTCCCCCCGGCTCCAATGAGAAGTAGTTGTATTAACACTCCTAAGAATGATTGCATTGAAAGGTATGTTTTTGCAGACAGCAGGAAAGAACACATCAGGAGGATGAGATTAATCATTTATCTGATAACCTAGTTCAATGCTATGAGCTTTCCATACCCTGAGTTTTCTTCCCGGGGGGTCTCCCCCCGCTCTTCCCTGAATTCACACTGAAGTTGGCCTGATGCTCACTACCTGAGGGGGTGGAGGTGGGGCGCATAGCAGGGGGTAGAGTGGAAGGACTCCTCTGAGCTTTTGTTTTCCAAATCACGTCTTGCAAAGTCAAAAGCACTTTATGTGGAATGATATCCAAGATTCTCCGCTGTGTTGTGAAACTACACAATGGCTTGGTTCCTTTGCTAGAGGTTGTGTGCGTAGAAAAAAGAAAGCTGTGCAACCCTAGTGCCCAAATGGCTCCTTGGAGAAATGGCTGATTTCAGGTCTGGAGCCGGAAGCGTACCTGATCTGAGCTGAAGTCAGACGCTCACCCAACTGAGCCACCCAGGACTCTCTCTCTTTTTTTAATGTTTACTTATTTTTGAAAGAGAGACAGAAAGAGATCGTGCATGAGCAGGGGAAGGGGGGAGAGAGAGAGGGAGACAGAGGACTCCAAGCTGGCTTCAGGCTGTCAGCACAGAGCCCGATGCGGAGCTCAAACTCGTGAACCGTGAGATCATGAACCGAGCCGAAGTTGGATCCTTAACCAGCTGAGCCTCCCAGGGGCCCCTGAGCTTATAGACTTAAAAATATGTGCCATCTTTCAGCCCGTTTCAGCTCTCTTATTGGATACTCACATCATCCCCTGTTTGGCCCATGGGAGACTCGAACCTGGCCCCATTTGCCAGGCCTCCGGTCATGTTGGATAGCTGCCGTGCTGATCAGGTATGCGTCCTGCGCAGCCCAGGCACAAGGAGCTGCCTGTGCTCACAAGGCTTTTCAGCGCAAATGATATTGGATATTTGGATTTGGATACTGAAGACTGAGGAGCCGCTCCGAGGAGACACGAGAATTCAAAGCAAGAGAAGTCTCTGGAGATGGTGCCGCTGCCCCCACCCTCCCTGTTACAGGTAATTACAGATCAGGGAGGTTACAAACTCTGGCCAGTGTCCCAGTCTGGCCCCTGTGACATCCGGGTGAAGTCAGGACCCAAACCCAGGTTTACAGGATGCTTGTGGTTGAAAGCTTCCATTCGTTTGTGGTTCCTTCTCTGCGTTAAGTCACACCCCGGGCTCCCCTGACATCGAATCCAGGCATCGGTACTTTTTTTTTTAAGCTCCCCAAGGAATTCCAAGGTGCAGTCAGGAGTGGGAACAACCAGGCGGGTGATCTTCCCGTCGCCTAGAGCATGTTCTGGTGACCCTAAATTTCTTATTCCTGCTGTGCAGGGGCTCGTGATTTCATCCTACCTGCCTGACGTGCTGCACCAAAGCAGAGCAGCCCAGGCTCATTGCTCAGCAGAAGAGACCTGGGGGATTTATTCCCACGTCTTTGCAGCCCTTTGTGAGAAAAGGAGCCGAGAGGACCTTCCCTCCTCTGTGGGTTTGTTTTTCTTTCTTTCTTTCTTTCTTTTTTTTCCCCCCTGCCGCTAGGACCCTCACCAGGTGAGAAAGCCGAGGGCCGGCTTGCTGGGCGGGCTGGAAGCCAGCTCCTCATCCTGATCCGCACGGTGGCCCAACCCCCACTCTCACTCACCCCCCAGGCGGAGGCACCCAGCTCACCGCCTCCGCCCAGTGGCCTCCAGCCCGCCCAGTGCCAGGAAGGAAAACCCGTGAACCCGCCCCCTGTCTGCTGTGCATGAATTCTGCATTCTAGGGAGCACAGGCAGGTGGCCCCAAGGACTCTCCTTTTCAGGAACCATCCGGAAGAAGATGTCCCCCGTTTCAGGCAATATGGGACTCCCCCCTCCAAGGGAAGGTGTAACAGGGCTGCAGGGGCGCCCAGGTGGCTCAGTCCATTCAGCGTCTGACTCTTGGTGCTTTGGGCTCAGGTCATGATCCCACAGTTGCAGGACTGAGCCCCGCATCGGGCTCCGAGTCTGGTCGGGATTCTCTCTCTCTCCCTCTCTCTCTGTCCCTTCCCTGCTCATGCTCTCTCTTTCTCTCTCTCAAAATAAATGCATTAAAAAAAAAAAAAGATGTAACAGGCTGCAGACTGTTTCTTCAGCAGCTGGTGACTCCTGGGCCTGCTGCCTCTTCTCACCTCCAGGGTCCCTGTCTCCCCACTTCATTCCTACATGACAAGTAAACCCAACATGATTGTCTGCACCATATGCTCCTCCAGCTTTCTTTTTTTCTTTTTTTTTTTTTTTTTGGTTTTTTAAACATTTACTCATTTTGGAGAGACAGGGAGAGACAGAGCATGAGCGGGTGAGGGGCACAGAGAGACGGAGACAGCGAATCGGAAGCAGGCTCCAGGCTCTGAGCTGTCAGCACAGAGCCTGACACCGGGCTCGAACTCACGGACCGAGAGATCATGACCTGAGCCGAAGTCGGACGCTCAACCCAGGCGCCCCGACTCCTCCAGCTTTCAGAGTGATCTGAGGTAAGGGCAGCCCAGGGCAGACGACTTCATCTCCCTTAATATGTGGGTGGGCCCTCACTTCCGTGTTAGCCAGGAGTCTTTTGGTTACGCGTGAGTGAAACCCATCTGAAACAGGCTTAAACTAAAAAGGGAAGTGATTGATTCTCATAACTGGAAAGTCCAAGGGGGAGATTTCAGGTCTGGCTGGATCCAGCACCCATATGAGGCTTGGTCCTCCCCCCCTCCCCGCCCCCCGTCTCTTCTCTCTTGTCCTATTTGGTGTCTCTTATCTCTTCTCCCTCTCCTCCCCCTTAAACCCCTCCCTACTCAGTAGATTCAAACAGCAGGCATAAATCCTAGTTGTGGCTACCCAAAATGTACCTGAAGCACTGGCAGAATGGGTGTGTGTGTGAATCATCCCTCCTCCTCCCCGACCCCTATGTGAGAACCACTAGCCGTAAAGGAAGAACGTTTACCTGTGAGATAAAGGGATAGTGAGAAAAGGAGCGTGTGGGTCCTGAGTCCGGATCTCCCTGGAGATAAGCTTCTTGGTGCTGATTTTGAGAAAGCCTCCAATGAAGCCACTCTTCTCAGTCCTGAAGCCTCCTGGGTCTTTGCTGTTGTTCCTTTGTGTATATTTTAATGCTGTGAGAATGAAAGAGACACGTGTTTGACATTTGAAAGCAAGGCACAACAATGACAGGACCTTCTTTGAGGTCAAGCGAACCAGCCGTGGGAGCAGGGTTGGAGGGTCACCTCTGCATCAAATTAGTGCCTTTGATCTAATCACTGCCTTTTGCTGTGCTGATGTCTCCCTGCCAGACACGAAAGCCACTCTCATTTCCTCCAGCTTAAAGGAAAATGAGATTTTCTAGGAGCCCAAGTTTAGAAAATGAGAGCTCACTCAGACTTGGGTTTAACGTGACCATTGTCTTCCTGAATTTGGGTTGAGGATACCATCTGGCTCCCCTTCTGAACTGAATTCCTTTTATCTGACAGCAAAAAAGCCCACACTTTCCTGAGTTTTCCTCTGGACTCCGGATTCCTGGAAACAACGGAACTTAAGTACAGAGACCGTCAAGTTCATCGATTGTCTCGTCCTGGGCTCCCAGTAAAATGATCCTATCTTCCCGTAAGTGGTTAGAGGTGACTCTTTTTTCTTTATTTTGACATCTTTGCTCGCTCTGGGTCAGAATAGTTCAGGAAGGACTATCTGCAGATCCCTTTGGGGAAATAAGTAAATATGTGAATTGTTGGATGCTTAAGCTGAATCCTATGAAATTGACTTTCCGTGGGTCAAAAATAACTGAATATAGGCAATTTCATATGCCCCAACTTAGTTTTTATGGGGCTTTGGAAAAGCCACAGGAGGAGCACCTGGGTGGCTCCCTCGGTTAAGCACCCGATTTCGGCTCAGGTCAAGATCTTGCAGTCCGTGAGCTCGCTGTGGAGCCTGGAACCTGCTTCAGATTCCGTGTCTCCCTCTCTCTCTGCCCACCCCCACTTGTGCTTTTATCTTTCTCTCTAAATAAACTTAAAATAATAAAAATACGCTGAAATATATTTTAAAAATAAAATAAAAATATGCTAAAATCAATTTAAAAAAAAATGAGTAGACTTGGGATTCAAACCCAGGAAATCTGAGGCCAGAACCACAACCCCTGAGCATGGGACAGCCTTACTGGATTCTTCTGAGAACCCTTCTTGAATTAAATGCTTGCCTAGAAATCTTTGTCACAGGGTCTGCTTCTGAGGAAAGTGGCCTAAGACCACATGAGGCCAAGACGCTTTCCCGAACACAGGCATCCCAACCAGCGACAGGAGGGGTAACCCCTTCTGGAATCCCAGTCGCTGCTGTAACAACAGAAATCAGAAACACAGGGGCGCCTGGGTGGCTCAGTCGGGTAAGCGTGCAACTTTGGCTCCGGTCCTGATCTCACGGTTCCTGAGTTTGAACCCTGCATTGGGCTCCCTGCTGTCTGCGCAGACCCCGCTTAGGATCCTCTGTCCCCGGCTCTCTCTGCCCCTCCCCCTCTGGCGCTAGCTCAAAAATATAAACAAACAAACAAACAAACAAACAAAAAAGGCAGAATTCTAGGCACCCCTCCAGACTTACTGACTCAGAATCTGCATTTTCTCAAGGTCCCCCAGTGATTTGACTGCACACTAAAGTTTGAAGAGCATGAATGTGCATGAGGGGCGTTGGAGCACGTTGCCTGGAGGTGACAGGTGAGCCGAACGTGTGCGTAGGAGGCAGCCGGGGTGGCAGACGGTGGCGTGCTGCTCTGCCAACCCACTTCTTCCTTTGGGGCCAGACCACATCCCCAGCTTCCCTCGAGTGTCTTCTTGTCTTCTTGTCGGTGGAATGTGCAGGGAAGCCTCGGGCACCCTTTGCAAGCCTGGCCCATGAAAACCTCCAATGTCCTGATGCTCCTTGCTCTTTCCCTGTTGCCAACCAAATGGAGAGGACACTGAGGAGATCAGAGCCACCAAGGAGGGACAGAACCTGGGTCCCTGACTGATTGATGGTGTAGCCCCATCGCCGGGGGGCTCCCAACTGGACAAGGAGCCAGAAATAAAGTTCTCCCAGGTAAGCCCCTGAGACGGGGAGGGAGGGGGAGAGGGGTGGATTTGCACAGCGGTCCTCACAGCAGCCAAGAAAGGAGGGTGACTTCTGTTTATCTGGTTTTGTTTTAGGCAGGTGACCAGAGGTAGGAACAGGCTGGATCACAAGGGAGACAGAGGCCATGCTGAGAAACTAGGACTTTCAGTGATTTTCGTTAGCTTTGGGGAAATGGAGTCAGAGACCACCCCCCCCCCCAACTAGCAGCTGATGAAGATTACAGATGATTTCAGAGGACTCTCTCTTTGAAGCCCATTGGTGGATACCCTGGTGCTCCATGGGCTCCAGATTAAGAAATGTTTTAGGTGATGGGAAACCACTTTATTTATTTATTTTTAAGTTTATTTATTTTGAGAGAGAGAGAATGAGCAGAGGAGGGGCAGAGAGAGAGGAGACAGGATCTGAAGCAGGCTGTGTGCTGACAGCAGAGAGCCCGACGCGGGGCTTGAACTCATGAACTGCCGGATCGTGACCTGAGCCGAAGTTGGACGCCCAACCGACTGAACCACCCAGGCGCCCTGGGGAACCACTTTTTTTAAATAAAAATTTTTAATATTTATTTTTGAGAGGGGGGGAAGGGCAGAAAGAGAGAGGGAGACACAGAATCTGAAGACAGGCTCCAGGCTCCGAGCTGTCAGCACAGAGCCCAACGCGGGGCTCAAACCCACAACAGTGAGATCATGACCTGAGCTGAAGTCGGACCCTCAACCGACTGAGCCACCCAGGCGCCCCGGGAACCACTTTTTAAAAGGAAAGTCATGTCACAAGTATCTAGAGAACCTTTCTCTGGTTGTCCACTAGGGCTTTTGGATTTAAAAAACAAAAAACTCCTGAGAATCCGTCTTCGATTCTATAGTGAAAACCAGTCAGGAGAGCAACAGCGGCCCGTCCCTACCCGCCTGTTAGAACAGCCAGATCCCAGAACACCCACAACACCGGATTCGGGCGACGATGGGGAGCCACGGGGAGTCGCAGACGTCGCTGGTGGGAACGCGAACTGGCACGGGCACTTGGAAGACAGTGGGGTCGTTCCTGACAACACCGAACACACTCCTACCGCACGACCCAGCACTCATGCTCCCTTGTGTTCACTTGAGTGAGTTGAAACCTTATGTCCCCACAAAAGCCTGCACACACATGTCTGCAGCAGCTTTTCTCCTCATCGCCCAGAAAACCGGTATGTTCTTCGTTAAGTGGCGGGTGGAGACACTATGTACAACCAGATAAGGGAATATTATGTCAGCGCTAAAAAGAAAGGATCGAGGGGCGCTGGGTGGCTCAGGCGGATGAGCCTCCAACTTTGGCTTGGGTGCTGAGCTCACGGTTTGTGGGTTCGAGCCCCGCGTCGGGCTCTGTGCTGACAGCTCGGAGCCTGGAGCCTGCTTGGGATCCTCTGTCCCCCTCTCTCTGCTCCTCCCCCATTCTCTCTCTCTCAAAAAAAAAAAAAAAAATTAAAAAAAGAAGAGGGCACCTGGGTGGCTCAGTCGGTTAAGCATCTGACTTCCGCTCAGGTCATGATCTCACAGTTCCTGAGTTCAAGTCCCACGTCGGGTGAGTACCAGCCTGCTTCTCTCTCTCTCTCTGTCTCTCTCCACTCTCTCTCTCTGCCCCTTGTGGGACTCTATCCCTCTCTCTTTCTGCTGCCCCTTGCTCACTTGTGCCCTCTCTCTGTCTCTCAAAAAAAAAAGAAGATTAAAAAAAGAAGAAAGTAGCCGTGAAAAGACACGGAGGAACCTTAAATGTACCTCACTAAGTGAAGGAAGCCAGACGTAAAAAGCTACATACTGTCTGATTGTCACTCTGACAAGCTGCAAAAGGCAAAAACTATGGTGACAGTAAGAACAATCCTAGTTGCCGGGTTTGGGGAGGGGAGGGATGAATAGGGGATTTGGGGGGCAGTGAAACTAGTCTGTATATAGTGATGGACGCCTGTCATTATACATCTGTCCAAACCCACTGAATGTACACCCCCTAGCGCGCACCCTGATGTAAATACGACTCTGGGTGATGATGACCTGTCCATGTGGGTTCATCCATTGCGACAAATGCCCCCACTCCGGCAGGGATGTTGATAATGGCTGTGCGTGTGAAGGGGCAGGGTGTGTACAAGAAATCTCTGTAACTTCCCCTCAAGTTTTCCGTGAACCTTAAACTGCTCTTAAAAAATATATATATATATATACATATATATATCTACATTCTTAAGAAAAAAAAGTGAGAGGGTCGCCTGGGCAGCTCAGTCACTTAAGCTTCCAGCTTCAGCTCAGGTCATGATCTCACAGTTCGGGGGTTCAAGCCCCGCGTCGGGCTCTGTGCTGACAGCTCGGAGCCTGGAGCCTGCTTCGGATTCTGTGTCTCCCTCTCTCTCTGCCCCTCCCCCACTCATCCTCTGTCTCTCAAAAATATACATTAAAATTTTTTTAGAAGAGAAAACAGGGAGAAAGCAAGATTCTTTCCGTAGCTAGTATGGCCCGAGCACACCGATCTGGGGGCCCCGGACCCCTGCATTCCCTGCAGGCAGGAGGGTCTGACTTCCCAACGTCGGCGGGAACCCAGCGCCCCAGGCCCGCGCCCTTTGCTCCCCGCGGCCACTAGAGGGTGCCGGCCCTTGGCGCTGCCCTGGCAGCCGGGGTCACGGCCCGGGGGCCAGTGATCAGCACCGGAAGGCCCTCCCCCCCGCCAGGGGCAGGAAGAGCGGGCTCTGGAAAGGCCCAGGACTGCAGGCAAACACTCGGCGTCAGGGCACTTGCTGAGCACCGTCTGGGGAGCCCCTGTCAGGAGCCCCGGGGCCACAGCCGCCGAGGGCCTGTGGTCCCCCCGCTTCTGCGTCCCTGAGCCTTGAGCCCAGGGCAGCTCGAAGGCGTCCCAGCCCCTCCCCAGACCGTCGGGCCATGTCTGAGAGCGCGCAGGGCCACACCGGCTAGAATAACGCTGTGATGGATCCGGCTGCACTTCCGGTACGGGTCTCGGTTTTCCCCTCCCGGAAGCAATCCCGCTTCGCCCCCCGTGAGACGTGAGAGCGAGAGGAGAAGGGCAGGGGGTGGGCTCCGAGCGGGCCTGAGCCAACGTGGCGGCCGTCACTGGCGGCCAAGGCCGCGCCCTGGGCCGCCCTGGGCCTCCAAGTACAACCCCGGGAGCTCGGAGCTCTGCTGGCCCTGGCAAGTGCTAAGGGCCTGGGGCTCCGGAGGGGGATGGGCTTGGCTTCAAAGCCAGCTCTCCCATCTACCAGCCACTCGCGTTGCCTTCCCTCTCAGGGCCTCAGTTTCTTCATCTTGAAAGTGGGGTGAGATTCAGGACAGTTAGGAGCTGATGGCCCCCTAGCACTCACCACAGAAGGGCCTCAACTCCACTCATGGCAGCTAAAATTAGACAGTGGCTTAAAACAACCTTGTTATTATCCCTCCAGTTGTGTGGGTGGACCCGGCGGCCTGGCTGCCCTGTAGCTGATCTTGCCTGGGGTCTCCCTCGCTCTCTGTCACACTGTTGCCACCTGAGGAGCTGGGGTCACCTGGTGGCTAAACCAGGACCCCTGAGAAGACTGGGCCTCTCTCCACTCCAAGCTGCCCCAGGTGTCTCGTCTCCACTCAGCCTTCTCTGACAGGACCCCAGAGCTTTGGCCACTGCATCCTGGGACTCCCAGAAGTGCAGGGCACCCCTTGCCAGTCCTCCTGAGGCTTGGGTCTGGAGCTGACGGCCAGTCTCCTGTGTCGCTGCCCTCTGGTCAGCCCCAGGTAGCAGGGTCTCATTGTGGGAGGGAACTGCCCCGAGAGGCGGCTCCCAGGGAGGCCTGGGGGGGGAGGGGTCTGGACACCCTGGGGCCTGGTGTATCAGTGCCCCGGGCTGAAGTTCAAAACAGGTCCCACTGGGTTAAATTCAGAGCATGCCCCAGATGCCTCCCTTTACCTTGGTTTTCCCAGCTTCTCGAGACCATCGACATGCCTTGCTTAGTGGCCCCTTCCCTGTCTTTTAAAAAAAAATTTTTTTTTTTAATGTTTATTTATTTTTGAGAGAGAGAGAGAGACAGAGCATGAGCAGGGGAGGGGCGGAGACGGAGACAGAATCGGAAGCAGGCTCCAGGCTCTGAGCAGTCAGCACAGAGCCCGACGCGGGGCTCGAACTCATGGACCATGAGATCATGACCTGAGCGGAAGGCAGTCGCTTAACCGACCGAGCCCCCCAGGGGGCCCCCCATTCCCTGTCTTCAAAGCACATCTCCAACCTCTGCCTCCTCTAATGTGTCTCTTTTTATTTCTCTGCTTCTCCTGCCTCCGTTTGGAAGGCCCCCTTATGATTCCACTCTACGTGAATAGTTCAGATATCACCTCCCCATCTCAAGGTCACCTGATGAGCAGCCCCCATTCCATCTGCACCCTGGATTTCCCCCTCACTATGTAACATAACGTCTCCATAGGCAGGAAGAAAGACACTTGACTGATCTTACTACCTTTTTTTTAATTAAAAATGTTTTTTAAATTGATTTTTGAGCGAGAGAGCAGGAGGAGGGCAGAGAGAGACAGAGAATCCAAAGCAGGCTCCATGCTATCAGCACAGCTCCCGACGCGGGGCTTGAACCCACGAACTGTGAGATTGTGACCTGAGCCAAAGTCGGTCGCTCAGCCAACTGAGCCACCCAGGCGCCCCTCTCTTATTACATTTCTTCCCAAAACGTTTTTGGAGATTCGACTGATCCTGAGTCATGTCTCAGGAAAAACGTGTTTGCAAGCCCTTCCATAAATGCTCCCTTTTGGGATTTTTTGTTTTGTTTTGTTTTGTTTTTTCATTCAACAAACCCTGCCTGAGCTGCAAGGCCCTATGCCAGAGATGGCACAAAAGCAGACAAAAGAAACTCCCTGCCTTCGAGAAGTTCACCATCGTCCCCACACCCCCACAGACCATGTCTCTTTCTCCTGGTTCACGGCCTCCTGATGCCGCACAGACTGAAATGGGTCCAGCTCCAAGGAATCACAGCTGGTTTGGGCCAGAGGCAGAGACCCACGACCCACGCCTCGCAGGTCAAGTTCAGCGGCCACCTGCCTTTGTAAATGACGTTTTATTGGATCGCGGCCACACCAGTCCTTTCAGTACTGTCTGGGGCTGCTTTTGCGCTGTTACAGCAGAACTGAATAGTGGCAAGAAAAACTGGCCCACGAAGCCAAAGGGATTTATTCACTGGCCCAGTGTAAAAAGAATTGCTAACCCTTGGTGCAAGTCAATGGCTTGCAACCCCAGCCCGACATTAGAACCATTTGGGGAAACTATCCTTTTAAAAATGCCAGGGAGAGCCTGGGTGGCTCAGTCGGTTAAGCATCCGACTTCCACTCAGGTCATATCTCATGGTTTGTGAGTTCGAGCCCCACCTCGGGCTCTGTGCTGGCAGCTCGGAGCCTGAAGCCTGCTTCGGATTCTGTGTCTCTCTCTCTCTCTGCCCCGCCTCCACTCGCGCTCTGTCTCTCTCTCTCTCAAAAATAAAATAAACATTAAAAAAAATTAAAAATGCTAGAGGATGCCTGCGTGGCTCGGTCGTTTGGGCATCTGACTCTTGGTTTTAGTTCAGGTCATGATCTTGTGGTTTGTGGGTTTGAGCCCTGCGTTGGGCTCTGGGCTGACAGCACTGAGCCTGCATGGCCATTAGTATTTCTTAAAAGCGACTAAGGTGATTTTATTAGGCTGCTAAGAGTAAGCCAGTGGTCTAAGCCAGTCACGGCATTTCTGTTGTTCTTTAATAAGAATTGGCTTGGGTGTGGAGCGGGGATGAAAATCAGCTCTGTGAATTATAATGGGAATGCACTGGGGGGATTCTGGGAAAGCTTTCTCACCTTGATATAATGACAAGCATGAGGAGGGAGTGGCTGTATTTTTTGCCTTCTTTCCTTTCTTGCTGTATGTAAGAGTTTGATGGTTGGAGCTGTGGCAGCCATTTTGTGACCGTGGGAAGATCAACTCGAAGTTGAAAAGCCACAATACGGAAGACGGTGAAGGAGAAGGAGGGCAAGAGGCTGGGTCCTTGCCGACAGCCCTGAGCCTCCAAAGGAACCCGGGGCGGCCTCCCGCTTCACTTCCTGTTAAACAGTAAATGTCCTTATGATCTGAGCCCTACTGGCGGGGTTTTCGATCACTTGCAGCAAATATATTCCTAAGTGACACAATGCTGTAATGGGGAGACAGGGAGAAAAGCAACAGTTAGAATGGAGAGGGCAGAGTGAGTTGAACGGTAGTCTCCCCAAAGATGTTCACACCTACATGTCCAGAACCTTTGACTGTGATGGGCCCTAAATCCAATGCCACACATCCTAATCAGAGATGTGCAGAGGACAGGCACAAAGAGGCGAAGGCCGTGTTCAGAGGTGGGGCGTTGCACTGGGACAGCCACAAGCCTAGGAAGGCAATGCCAGAAGTCACTAGAAACTGGAAGAGGCAAGGAGCAGATCTTGCACCCGGAGGGAACACCCCGCTGCTAGATTCCAGGCGACTGGACCCAGAACCATGAGGAAATAAATTCCTCTTGTTTAATTTTTTTATTATTTTTTAAAAATATTTTATTTATTTTTGAGAGAGAGAGAGAGACAGCGTGAGCAGGGGAGGGGCAGAGAGAGAGAGGGAGACACAGAATCTGAAACAGGCTCCAGGCTCTGAGCTGTCAGCACGGAGCCCGACGCAGGGCGCGAACCCACGAACCATGAGATCATGACCTGAGCTGACGTCGGACGTTTAACCGACTGAGCCACCCAGGCACCCCTCAAAATAAATAAATAAACTTAAAATTTAAAAAAAAATTAATTTAGATATGCAGAGAAATTGCAAAGCTATCACGAAGAGTTCCCACCCAGCTGCACTCCATTTCTCCTCTCGCTGTCTTACATTAGTCTAATTTATTTGTTGCAGTTCATGAACCAATACTGATCCATTGTTATTAACTAAAATCTACACTTTATTCAGATTTTCTTAGTTTTTACCTAATGTCCTTTTTCTGTCCCAGGGTCCCATCCAGAATACTGCTTTACATTGATTTGTCATTTTTCCTTTTTTCCCCTCTCAGGCCTTTTCCTTGTCCTTGGTGACCTTGACAGTTTTGAGGAGGACCGGCCGGATATGTGAAAATGTCTCACGATGTGCCTGAGATGACATGATGCAGCTGGGAAGGAAGACCACACAGAGGCGACTGCCCTTGTCATCACCTCAAGGATGGAGGTGACCAACGTGGCTTCTCACTGTTGGTGTTGACCTTGACCAGGACCTGGGTGAGGTAATGTCTCTCGGGTTTCTCTACTGTCTGTGATTTTATTTTTGTCGATGATTTTTTTTTTTTTTGGTCCACCTTTATTGAGATATGATTGACAATGATATTGGGTGAATGAAGAATGTTAGTCTCAAAAAAGTATGTAAGGTACAGAGAGTTAAATATATATGTAATGTATATATATATATATATATATATACGTACTATAAATGTTATTTTTACCTGTCCTGCATCGATTCTTCTTTCTTCTGGTAATACCTTCCCAAAGAAACTTTGGGGAATGAGCAGTCCTTCATTCTTAGCTCATGGTGTTTTTTTGTTTTTTGGGGTTCTTTTTGGGTCTTTATTTGAGAGTGAGACAGAGAGAGTGCGAGCAGGGGAGAGGCAGACACAGAACCCGAAACAGGCTCCAGGCTCCAAGCTGTCAACACATGAGCCCGATGCGGGGCTTGAACCCACGAACCGTGAGATCATGCCTGAGCCGAAGTCGGACGCCTCACCGACGGATCCCCCCAGGAGCCCCTTCGCTCCTGTAGTTTATGTGGCGCTGATCTGCCCTTCCTAGAGTCCCGGGGTGGCCACATGACCCCGTGTAACCAATCAGGGCATCCTATCCCCACGGGTCCGGGAAGAACATGTGACCCAAGCGTCCAATGAGCGTCAGCCCTAGAAAGAGGTGGCGGCCGTGTGGGGGCGTGGCTGAGCTGAGAGGCTTGACCTCGGAGAACAGTGTGGGCGGAGCCGAGCTGGGAGACGCGGAAAGACGGCTAACGCAGGCTCCAGGCTCAGAGCTGTCAGCACAGAGCCCGACGCGGGGCTCAAACTCACAAACGGTGAGATCATGAGCCCAGGGGAAATCAGACCGGGTCACCCAGGCACCCCCGAATGTTTTTGGTGAGGGTACTTCCTAAATGACATGTGTCCCTCAGTTCCTCACCAACAGATGGCGCTTGGTGTTGGGTTTTCTTATCACTGGTGATGTTGAATTTGACCATTGACTTAGGTGGCATCTTCCAGATTTATCCACCCTAGAGGCCCCTTCTGTCGTTTGTGTTTGATGAGTCATCTGTGAGGTGATACTTTTAAGACTGTGTGTACCTCCACCCTACACACACACATAACTTTGGAACAGCAGGTTGGGATGGGGTATCTGTCCCGTGCAACCAGAAGAAGGCTCATCATGATAGTGTATGCCAGTGACCAGAATTCACCCTTTTTTACCTGCTCTGTGAAAATGGATCTGGGCCCTTTAAAACTTTTCTTCCTGGGGCGCCTGGTGGGGCAGGGTGGGGGGGATCAGTCTCTTAAGTGTCTGACATCTGACTTCTTTGGCTCAGGTCATGATCTGTCAGGTCGTGAGTTCGAGTCCCGCGTCTGGCTCTCTGCTGTCAGCCCAGAGCCCGCTTCTGATCTTCTGTCCCCCTCTCTCTCTCTGCCCCTGCCCAGCTCTCTCTCTCTCTCAAAAGTAAATAAACATTTAAAACAAACAAACAAAAAGAAACCTTTTTTCCTGTGCCTGCTGGCATTGAAGCTTTGTCAGTAGAGGGCGCCAGAGAGAGAGAGAGAGAGAGAGAGAGAGAGAGCCGTTCAGGAGGAAAGTGCTTTACTTCCTGGTGCCTAGTGCTTACCTGGCAGGCGCTTGGAGTGTGTCTAGACGTTTCTCCAGGACTCCCCCTCCCCTGGTGCCTGCTTCCTGCTGTACTTGTAGCTTTACCCAGAGTCCAGCTCCTTCGGTGCAGGCCATTTTCCAGGCACCTGCTGTGCACCATGGTCAGCAGCGCCCCGTGGCCACCAGCTTCCCCTTGACTCCCCGCCATGGGTTTTTTTTTTTTTTTATTTTTTAAATGTTTTTATTTATTTTTGAGAGAGAGAGAGAGACAGCGTGAGCAGGGGAGGATTGAGGGAGACACAGAATCCGAAGAAGGCCCCAGGCTCTGAGCTGTCAGCACAGAGTGCAGCGCGGGGCTCGAACCCACAAACTGTGAGATCATGACCTGAGCCGAAGCCGGACGCTTAACCAAGTGAGCCAACCAGGGGCCCCTATTTTATTTTATTTTATTTTAAAGTTTATTGATTTATTTATTTATTGAGAGAGAGAGAGAGAGAGAACATGCACGAGCAGGGGAGAGACAGAGAAAGAGGGAGAGAGAATCCCAAGCAGGCTCCGAGCTGTCAGCACAGAGCTTGACGTGGAGCTCGAACCCACGAGCCGTGAGATCATGACCTGAGCTGGAACCAAGGGCCAAACGCTCAACCGGCTGAGCCGCCCAGGCGCCCCACCCTGTGCCATTTTGAAGGCTGTTGGGTAGTAAGATGCACTGGTTACGAGCGCAGGCTGTGGACTGGGAAGCACGGGATTGATCTCAGCTCTGCCACTTACCACCTGTGTGATCAGGCACGAGTCACTTAACCTCTGAGGACCCTGGTTCCCTCACCTGCAAAATGACGGTAATAATAGCCCCCGTGTCCCAGAGGTGTTGGTCACGCACGCAGAGCCCTCAAAACATGTTAGTTGCTGTTATATGTTCTAATGCAAATTGGGAGTGGGGGGCGGAGAAGTCCAGCGGGCGGGGGGCAGGGACTGTGGGGGTGCTAACAGTCCAGGGTGGGTGACAAGTAGCCGACCTTGGGATGAGGAGGGCCGGAGAAAGGGAGACCTCGGAGGGCTGGGATGATGGAGTAGGGCAGCCTGGAGGAGGTGACGTTCAAACCGGGCCAGGAAGGAGAAGAGAGAGAGGGAGAGAGCTCCCCAGAACGGGCAGAGAGATGAGCACAGAGGCTCAGAGAGCGGCGATAAGGTGTGGCTAAGATCTCACTCTCGCTGGAGAGTCTCAAATAGCCTCTGTAGCCCCATCTCGAAAATGGGTACAACAATACAGTACTGTTGGAATTTTGAGAATTCGAAATAACACAATAGATCAAATATTACTGAAATGTGCTTGGTGCATCCAGTTTGAAATAATTCGCGGGCGCCTGGATGGCTCATGTGGTTAAGCATCCGACTTCAGCTCAGGTCACGATCTCACAGTTTGTGGGTTCGAGCCCTGCATTGGGCTCTGTGCTGACAGCTTGGAGCCTGCTTGGGATTCTCTCTCTCTCCCTGTCTCTCTGCCCCTTCCCCACTTGTGCTCTTTCTCTCTCAAAAATAAAGAAACACTAAGAAAAATAGATAATTCAGAACCCCTTCCCCTCCGATTTCAAATGTATCAGGAATCATAAAATGTCCAAAATGCCTAGGAATACGAGGCTCATGGTATTGAATGCGATTTGATGCCTCCTGCTACACCACGTCTTTGGGAAATAGAAATGTTTGCCCGTTTGGGTCAAATTCGGTAGATAAATCATATACGTTGAAAATTATGCCAAAACTTTAGGAATGAACCCTAGACACGGAAGTTTCTCCATCCGGTCCCTACTCTAGGGGGCTGTTGTAACAACGAAATGAGACTGTGTTTAGGACAGTGTCTGGCACCAGTCTCCATTCGTCACAGCAGGCGTCGGGCCCAGGCGCCCTGGTACTGTTAGGGGCCCACGGAAATAGTCTATCTTCATATAAAAAAAAGAGGGGCGCCTGGCTGCTCAGTCAGTGGAACGTGCCACTCTTGATCTCAGGGTTGTGAGTTTAAGCCCCACATTGGATGTGGAGATTGCTGAAAAATAAAATCTCCAAAAAAAAAAAATATATATATATAATCCCATCTGCCTTGGTTTTGTCTTTCTACCAACACGGTCACAAAATAACACTATTTTTTCGTGGGGGAAGGGGCCATGGAAGTCTTTTTTGTTTTTGTTTTGGTTTTGGTGAACTCTACCCCCAACACGGGGCTTGAACTCATGACCCCAAGATCAAGATGGGCATGCTCAGGGCGCCTGGGTGGCTCAGTCGGTTAAGCGTCCAACTTCGGCTCAGGTCATGATCTTACGGTTCGTGAGTTCGAGCCCCACGTCAGGTTCTCTGCTGTCAGCTCAGAGCCTGGAGCCTGTTTCAGATTCTGCGTCTCCCTCTCTCTCTGCTGCTCCCCCGCCTGTGCTCTTAGTGTCTCAAAAATAAATTAGTTAAAAAAACAAGAGTGGTATGCTCTACCGACTGAGCCAGCCAGGTGCCCCAAGCCCGTGGGAGTCTTTTTTTTTTTTAATTTTTATTTATTGTTTTATTTAGTTTTGAGAGAGACCGACAGCATGAGCAGGGGAGGGACAGAGAAAGAGGGAGACACAGAATCCAAGGCAGGCTCCAGGCTCCGAGCTGTCAGCACAGAGCCAAATGCGGGGCTCGAACCCACGAACTGTGAGATCATGACCTGAGCCGAAGTCAGACGCCTAACCGACTGACCCACCCAGGCGCCCTGCCCATGGAAGTCTTGATGTAACTCTGAAAGTGCCTGGCACAGAATAAACCTCAATAAATGTGAGTTGTTTTACCCTCCTCATTATCGTTGCAATTATTGGCACGAATAGGCCACTCCTTGGACGCCCGGGGGGCTCCGTCGGTTAAGCATCTGACTCTTGCTTTCTGCTCAGGTCATGATCTCGCGGTTCCTGAGTCTCAGTCCCTGCATCAGGCTCTGCACTATCAGTGCAGAGCCTGCTTGAGATTCTCTCTTTGTCTCTCTCTCTCTCCCTCGGTCTCTGCCTCTCTCTCTCTGCTCCCCCCTCCCTGCTCACACTCTCTCTCAAAACAAATAAACTTAAAAAAAAAAAAAGGACCACTTCTCCTTAAGGTCACTCATCAGACCTGCCCAGCCAGATGGAAGGGTCCATACAGCCAACGTAATGATAAGGACCGAAAGTGGTGCGTGTAAGGACACTCAGTGTCTCCTCTTATCCCCACCATCCCGGTGGGTATTATTCCCATTCTACAGATGAGGAAATGGAGGCCAGAGCAGCTCAGTAATTCGCCCAGGCAGGCTCTGCGTCCCGGTCTCTGGAATGCCACCGCCATGTCCTCTATGTGCGGAGAGAAGTGACGCTCGTCAGAAAAGAGGGAAATCCTCAAAGGGAGGTCATGGGAATTTGAATTTGATCACACACGTCGCAACGCTGGGGGCTTTGGGAAGGGGCTAAGTGGGATCGAGAGAGGGAATTTGACAGCGGTGCTTGGAATCTTGGTGGGCTGCCATAATTCCAGGGAACATTCTGAGAGGTGTCCAAGACGGGGGAAGGGCCTTAGCCACACAAAGGTAGGATTCGTTCTCTCTGGAAACAGCCCGCCGGGGCACTGCTCTGGTTTATGAGTTAAGGGAAGTTAGAGGCACTGCCTGCCCGCCCACCCGCCCACCTGCCCAGCCATCATCTGGAAAACTCTCTTTTCGTATCCTGACTGTGATCGGCAAAATGCTGTCAGCCCCGTGCGTGATGGCCTGATGGCCACGCTGGAAATGGCTGGGCTTTAACAAACATTGGTCTCTTAAACAGATGGTTACTGGGGCGCCTGGGGGGCTCAGTCGGTTGAACGTCCAGCTTCAGCTCAGGTCATGATCTCATGGTTCGTGGGTTCAAGCCCCACATTGGCCTCTGTGCCGCCAGCTCGGAGCCTGCAGCCTGTCTTCAGATTCTGTGTCTGCCTCTCTCTCTGACCCTCCCCTGCTTGCGCTGTCTCTCTTTCTCTCAAAAATAAATTAAAAAAACATTAAAAAAATTTTTTTTAAAAACAGACAGTTACTCCGTGCCTCATTTGTGCTGGGTAGCATGTCACCAGTAGTGGGACACGACATTTATTTATTTACTTACTTATTTATTTTTAATGTTTATTTATTTTTGAGAGACAGACACAGCGCAAGCAGGGGAGGGGCAGAGAGAGAGGGAGACACAGAATCGGAAACAGGCTCCAGGCTCTGAGCTGTCAGCACAGAGCCCGACGCAAGGCTCAAACTTAACGAACTGCAAGATCATGACCTGAGCCAAAGTTGGATGCTTAGCTGACTGAGCCACCCAGGCGCCCCCAGAATTTAAAAGACTATCAAGTCTCTGCCCTCTTAGAACTTAGGTCTCAAAGGAAGTTGATAAGCAACTAACATAATAGCAGATTGTAATCAGCGCTAGGAAATCAAGAAGATTCTCCTTCAGGAGATGGAACAGAGATGACTGGTTGTCCCTCACCCCTCCCACCCCCATATCTTTCCCTCTTTTAACGTCATGGGTTCCTCCCAATTTGTAGCTGGGCACGTGCCCATGCCACATTTCCCAGGCTCCCTTGCAGCAGGCATGGCCACATGACCGAGTCCTGACCAGTGGGATGGAAGCTGACCAGGAAGTGTCCTGAAAGAGGGGGCAGGTCCTTTCCAACTGGAAAAGTGGATTCTATGGCACCCATCTTAGCCATGTAAGGAAGGCCACGCACAGCAGGTCAACAGATTAGAAGGAGCCTGGGATTCAGACCCTGGGAAGCCCCAGCCCAGCCCTGCACTGCCCACTTTCAGACTTACAGGTGACATAGGAAGAAATACCTGTGGTTAGAACCCATCTGAGCAGAAAGGGCTTATTGTAGGTGAGGTGGTTTGGGAAGGCTTCCTGGAGGGAGAAGCATCGGGAAGGTGACAGCTGAGAGAAACACAATGTAAGACATGTATATAATTTAAAATGTTTTAGTAGCCACATTTACAAAGTAAGAAAAGGCAAAAAAAAAAAAAGAAGCAAAAATTAATAACAAAGTAAGAAGAAGCTGGTGAAAATAGTTTTAGCAATGTGTTTTGCTTAACCCAATACATGCAAAATACTGCTTTTTAAAATTTTTTTTAATGTTTTATTTATTTTGAGAGAGAGACAGACAAGAGCATGAGTCGGGGAGGGGCAGAGAGAGAGGGAGACACAGAATTTGAAGCTGGTGGCAGGCTCTGAGCTGTCAGCACAGAGCCCGACGCGGGGCTCAAACTCACAAACTGTGAGATCATGACCTGAGCCGAAGTCGGATGCTCAGCCAACTGAGCCACCCAGGCGCCCCAAAATATTATTTCAACTTGTAATCAATACAAAAACTATCGGAATTTTATTTCTTCTTAATGCTAAGTTTTTGACATCCAGTGTGCATTGAATGTTCACAGCACATCTCAGATTGGACTAGCCCAGCCCCTCTTCAGGTTCTCAGCAGCCGGATGTGGCTGGTAGCTTTCATGTTGGACAGCCCCGCTCCGGGCGGATGAAAGAGCCAATGAGAAAGGCCATAAAGAGCATTTTAAGCTGCGGAAATCAGGCGGAGGACAAAGGGTCAGGTTGAAAAAGACTGGGTGTGAGTTAATATAATTCTTTGACGGAATCTTTAGCAAACACAGGATTGGCCCGGAGAGGGGTGGGTGGCTTGCTTTATTATTTCAAAAGTTCTCTGATGCCATACAGATAGCCATTTCCCCCCTAGGAAGTGCAGTGCCAAGGGCCACCATAATCAGACTTTCTACATTCAGATCTTTGCTCTGTTTTTGTTTTGCTGTGTGACCTTGGCAAATCAGTTAATTTCTCTGTGTCTCAGGTTTTTTTTTTTTTCCCCATCCCTAAAGGGTGGAAGATAACAATAGAACAATTCAGAAGGTGTTTCAAGGAGCATTAATGTTAAGCATTCAGAACACTGCTGAGTCTAGGGTAAGCACCCTTTGGACACTGCCCTATAGACTTGGAATTGTTTTCGGCTCCTAAGTTAATGACGTTCAAGAAGAAACAAGTTGGAGATGAACCTATCACCAGCTGGGTTTACTGAGCTTCAGACAGGAGAGGGAAGAAGGGAGGTGAATGTTCCAAGAATATAATTCATTTAAAGTCATAACATAAGGAAGTGGGTGGCAGTGCCGATAGAAAAGCAAACTGGAAAAAGTTAGCCAACAAGTAAAATAAGCCAGGAAATAAATGGATATAGAAAAAGAATGGCCATTATTTTTGGCTGCCCTGCTGTGCCCCAAGGTTTGGAAACTCTATGCCCATAGGAGATAGGCTGGTTTTGCAAATAAGTGAAGCAGCCTGAGTATAACAATAGAGTGTTGGTGACGTCTGTGGCAACAAGTTTCTTGGCTTGGCCAACTGAAGTCAGTACTAAAATGCATCACTTTATTTGACATACTGGGTAAGAGCATGTATAGTTGGAATCTCACGTGATTTTGGACAGGTTGCTTAAACCCTCTGTGCTTCAGTTTCCTCATCTGTTAAATGGGGATACTAGTAACAATTTACAAGGGAGAATCACTTCGAACAGTAGCTGACACCTAGGCCTCAACAAGTATTGGCTACCATTATTATTGTTGTTGATGTTGTCATTGGTCCAGAAACGGGGGCATTGGGGCAGGATGTTCAAGCTAATCCTCAAACTAGTATGATGAAAGGCATTAGTATGGAAGTCAGACAGACCCAGGTCCGCCACCGACTAGTGGAGTGACTCATTTGCGTTGCATAATATCTTTGAGTTCAGCTTTCTCACATGTAAAGTGAAGGTAAATCCACCAGATGTTTTTGGCTGGAAGGAACACAAATTTACACTGACTGCAAGAAAATGCATCATTTCACATAGCAAAGAGCGCACTGGTGGGGTGTCCTCAAGGTGCAGCTAATCCAGAATCCGAATCTGATCCTCAGAAACCTAGAAGATTTCCTTCTCGATCCAGGCTTCGCCTTCAGACTAAGGTTGAGTTTCTTTTTGGTCACTAGTTGGGCTCTGGCTTCTTGTGGTAATTGAGGGAATACGCCTAGTTGTTCATATCTAATGAGCAATGGAGAAGGCCCCCACTCCTGATAAGAGAATACAATTCCTTCTTTTCAGTGTAACTGGTCTCCTACCTACCCATGGACTGAGAATCCATTCATTGGGAAGTGCCTGAAGCCGATTGGCTTAGGCCTGGATTCCTGAACCAATCACAGGCATGGAAATAGGATTTCCAAGTTTAGACCAATCAGAGTCCACCCCTGGAGATGGGGGCGGGGGGGGGCTTCAGTCACATGGGCTGCAGAGTAGATAATCAACAGTACTCCCCCCCCCCCACTCCCGCAGCCACCGCCTCCCAGGATTATTATTAAGAAGATTAAGTAAGAAAATGTCATTAAAACACGAAGCACAGCGCCTCACACTTACTATTAAGCTTATGTGTGTTGTTAGTGGGAGCTGAGTGCACAGAACTGCTAAACTGGTTTCCAAAAGAGAGAACAGAGAGTCAGAGTACAGGCAGGATTGATTACTATATTTATATATCAGTCTTTCTTTATATCAATCCATCTACCTATCTAAATCTATATATAAGTATGTATATAGTTAAAAGAGAAAGAGCATAAATATTCTTAGCCATTTGCCAGCTCTCAGGTGCCCCGTAAACAGACAGAGATAATGCAGTGATGAGGCAGGTCTTGACCGTATTCTGGTATAACATGGGAGGGAAGAAGTGACAGGGGAGACAAATTAAGGGACTGCTACTAAGTGGAGGCAAACAGAGGTGCCTTAATGTGACAGTCATGAAACATGAGCTTTGAGGCACTTGCTTATGTCCTCCTAAGCCCTGGGAGGGCCCTCGTAATTTTTTTGTTTTAGAGGTTTTGCTCAAACGTCCTAGATTAGATCAAGGGTCAGCAAACTATAGCTCTGGGGAAAGTCTGGCTTGCCGTTCATTTCCTAGTGGTTTTATAGTCATAGTTGAACTGTTGTTTTCCTTCTTTCCTTCTTCCTTCCTTCCTTCCTTCCTCCTTCCTTCCATTCCTTCTTTCCTTCTTTCATAACTTCTACACTCCGCATGGGGGTTCAACTCACAACCCTCAGATCAAGAGTCAAGTGCTCTACTGACTGAGCCAGCCAGGCGCCCCTAACGTGTTTTTTCCTTAAGGAGGAAATCCCATCACGTCTCCAAAATCACATCAACTGGAGTCCCCACAAAAAGTAACTTTCTCCTTTGAGTGTGAACCCAAACCCAAAGAGCTTAGCTAGAAGGTAAACTGATGGGTGAAAGTCACCGGGAATTTTAGAGATGGCTAAGTGCTTTTCCTCTCTTTCTCTCTCTGTTCTGTGAGTTGCTGCCTGGCTTTATTTTGCGAGCATACTCTCTGCATGTAGCGGAAACAATGACCTGTGGTGGCTTCAGACTCTGAGTTTGGAGGCCTTTCAGAAGGAGAACTTTTGCTTCCCAGTATCTTCGTATCAATCTTAGAGAAGGCGCACCTGGCTGGCTCAGTTGGAAGAACATGTGACTCTTGATCTCGGGGTCATAAGTTCGAGCTCCACACTGAGTGTAGCATTTACTTTATTTATTTATTTTTATTTCTTTATTTATTTTTAGCATTTACTTTAAAAATAAATAAATATTGGGTGACTGGGTGGCTCAGTTGGTTGAGTGTCCGACTTTGGTTCAGTTCATGATCTCACAGTTTGTGAGTTCAAGCCCCGCGTCAGGCTCTGTGCTGACAGCTTGGAGCCTGGAGCCTGCTTGGGATTCTGTGTCTCCCTCTCTCTCTGCCCCTCTCCTGCTTGCACTCTGTCTCCTTCTCAGAAATAAAGAAACATTAAAAATATAAGTATAAATAAACAAATAAACAAACATAAATAAATAAAATCTGGGGGGAAAAATCCCAGAGAAGTTTCTGATTGGCACAGCATAAGTCACATGCCTATGTTGTGAGCCAATCCAGCGGCCAGGGGAATGGGCTACTCTGGCCAGCCTGAGCCCCGTGGAGAAAAGAGAGGATAGCCCAGGATCGCATGAAGTCCTCTGAGAGGAGCTTGGAGGAAGGGAAATTTAGATTTACACAAGGTAACCCTATATTTGCACGGTAGATCAATCAGTACTATGAAATCACAGACCTGATATAAAATAATCCCACCCCACGTGGCCGGGCGTTTTACAGGGGGAGGGAGAAAGCGCCATGTTCCCCGTGATGCTTGATGGGGACTCATCATGCTGGGCTCTGTGACCCGGCATAAATGGGCAGGGCTTGGTGTCAGACAGACTGTTAAGCAGACGCTTTGGGGGCTCCTCAAAAGCATTTTGTTTAATATACCCACGGAGGCCGCTCCTTGTGGAAGCTACCCTCCCTGCTGCCAGAGCCGCTTTCCGAGAATAGCTACGGTTCAGGGGGTGGAGGTGGCTAAATCCTCATCCGTCATCTGCAGAGATTCAAACGTCATTTTCTATCACAACCTCCAGGGACACTGGCTCCCCCACACCACTCCCCTTTGTACCCCGGGTATAGTCCGAACCTCACCTCCCCGGGGGTGTTTGGCAAAAGAGTCTCCGCATGAACCCAGGAGAATGATAGCCGTAACCACATGCTTCCTCCTTTGTTAGAAGTCCGCTGGGGCTGGCATGCAGCTAGCTGCAGCAAAAGTGGGGGTTACTATAAAGATATGGAGCATCTTGCAGAACGTAACAGCCCCAGGAGGGTCCAGAAATGGAAAGCCATCAGAAATGCAGACTGGATTTGCATTTCAGGGAGCCTCTTGGCTCTGTTTCTCTCTGCAGGTTGGATTTATTTTTCTTCCTCCCTCCAGCCTCACTTCGTCTGCTCCTAGACCACTCCAAGGACTGCGATAGCTCCAGAGCTCAGTCCTCGCCACATGGTGTCTTCCTCTATCTCTCTTTCTCTGTGGGCTGGTAAGAGATACAGGGTGGCCGTGGATGGTTAAGCAGGTTCTGCACTGTACAAGGACCCCTGAGCTAGGAGGCCCTCCTCTGCTTGTCAAGCCATGTGCACAGGGCTCCGGGGCACATCCACGCACAGGGAAGGTCTTCCTCTAGCTCAGTGAAGCTGTTGGATGGGTTCCTGGCACCCAGAGTGAACGGTGGACTCATCTTCCAACCACAGCCCTTGACCCCCTTCAGGGAACCGCTCTCTCCCAGCTCCTTGCCGCTTGCTTAGGACTGTCGATCGAGGTGTCAAAGGATGAGAATGTGCTGGAGCCAGATCTGTCTTGGAATCTGAATCTTGGGGCCTCAGGTGCCCGGCAGTGGTGGCTGGAGAGACTGATCCTGCCTCCTGCATCCCAAAGGCTGCCCTATCCCTGCTGAGGTCCGCGTTGTTCATCTTTTTCTCTCATTGTCTGACCTCTCCTCTCTCCTTCCAACAAATGCCTATGTTTTGCTTCGGATCGTCACAGTGAAGTGGTGTGCTGCTTATAACCGAAGATCCACCGTTTATAACAGCAACGACAACAGACAGATTTGAGCCCTTTCTGTGTGCCAGGCACCCTCCAAAGGCTTTTTGTGTAGACTCCTTACAACAACCCCATGAGGCAGGTACTACTGTAATCATCCCCATTTCACAGCTCGGAAAGCCAAGGCTGAGCAGGCGAAGTGCTCGGAATCACCCAAGTATTAAGAAGCAGAGCTTGGAGCCTGATGTACAGTCACGTGAGTCAGATGTCCAACCCTAGTCGAGTAAGTGGTACAGGGGCATCCGGACACGGCTGCCAGAGACTCTTTGCTAAGCCTGACGAGGGTCGTGTGATGAGTCGCTAGTGATGTTCCCAGTTCCCTCTCTCTGGGCACAGCGGGATGGCCCTCCCTGCCCCTTGCTGCACTGCACGTGTGAGGCTCTGTGATTAGTCTGGCCAGTGAGTCGTGTGTGAAAGTGACCGTGTAAGACATTTAGCGGCTCCCGTTCACTCTGGCACCGCATCCCACCCTGTTAGCCTGGGGCCTGAGGCACCGCAAGGAACAGAGTC
This sequence comes from Cryptoprocta ferox, assembly GCA_028646485.1. Taxonomy (NCBI): domain Eukaryota; kingdom Metazoa; phylum Chordata; class Mammalia; order Carnivora; family Eupleridae; genus Cryptoprocta; species Cryptoprocta ferox. The sequence goes on along the minus strand of CM053564.1, from coordinate 6,993,487 downwards.
TCTGACCCCTGGCAATGGATGTGTAACAGGAGCAATGAGAAACCTTTGTTGTTCGAGGCCACTGGGTCATTGGGCCTGGGGGTCATTTGTTACTGCAGTGGTAGTCAACCTATCCTGACTGATGCAGTTCAAGGAGTCACCTTCAAAAAAATATATATATAGGGGCGCTTGGGTGACTCAGTGAGTTGAGTGTCCGACTTCAGCTCAGGTCATGATTTCACGGTTCGTGGGTTTGAGCCCCGCGTCCGGCTCTGTGCTGACGGCTTGAGCCTGGAGCCTGCTTCCGATTCTGTGTCTCCCTCTCTCTCTGCCCCTCCCCCACTTATGCTCGGTCTCTCTCTCCTTCAAAAATAAAGAAAACATTAAAAAAATTAAAAAATATATATATAATTTTTTAAAGTTTATTTATTTTGAGAGAGAGCGAGAGAGTGAGAGAGCCATGCACAAGCAGGAGAGGGTCAGAGAGAAAGAGAATCCCAAGCAGGTTCTGCTCTGTCAGTGCAGAGCCCGACGTGGAGCTCGATCTCACCAACTTAGAGATCATGACCTGAGCTGACTAAGAGTCAGACGCTCAACCAACTGAGCCTCCAGGCGCCCCACGTTTTCTGTTCTCTCCGGCTGCTGTCGCGCATTACCAAAAACATCATGGCTTAAACAACACAAAATATTATCAAACAGCTCTGCGGGTCCAAGTCTGCTGTGGGTCTTGTAAGGTAAAGTGAAGTTGTCAGCAGGGCTGTGTGCCTTTCCAGAGGCTCCAGAGAATCCGTTTTCTTGTCCTTTTCAGCTTCTCTAAGACGCTACCACATTCCTTGGCCCCTGGCCCCCTTCCTTCGGCAAAGCCAGCCATGGCTGGCCAAGTGGCTCCCACCGTGTCCATCCTTGGGTCTGGTCCCCTGCCTCCACCTTCCTTCTAAGAACTGATCTCACCCAGGTCATTCGGGTCTCTAATCCCTGTTTTATCATCATTATTATTTTTTTTACCTAGGCTCCACACCCAATGTGAGGCTAGAACTCATGACCTTGAGATCAACAGTAGTATCCTTGATGACTGAGCCAGCCAGGCGCCCCCAATCCCTAATTTTAAAAAATTTTTAACGTTTATTTATTTTTGAAAGAGAGAGAGAGAGAGAGAGAGAGAGAGAGAGCATGAGCAGGGGAGGGGCAGGGAGAGAGGGAGACACACAATCCGAAGCAGGCTCCAGGCTCTGAGCTGTCAGCACAGAGCCCGACGTGGGGCTCAAACTCACAAATTTCGAGATCACGACCTGAACCGAAGTTGGATGCTTAACCCACTGAGCCGCCCAGGCGCCCTCTCCCCCAGGTACTAGACACCCCCCATCCCTGTTTTAAAGTAATCAGATTAGGAGCCTCAATTCCCCTTCCCATTAAAGTAGCGTATTTGCATGTTCCATCCTGGGGATAAGGATGTGGACCCCTTTGAGGGTTCATGACCCTGCTCACCTCAGTGCCTTTGTGAGGAAGTCCCTAGCCGGGGCCATTGCCCATCAGATGTCCTCGTTTCTATCAGTGTCAGAGAGACCGGACTCTGTTGATGGCCACGAGCTGCAGAAGGCGTGTGGCCTTACCAAACTGGAAGTCGCAAAAATAAGTATCGTCTCTCTGAGACATCTCTGACCTCCGCAGAGATGACAGGAGCCACCAGGCTGCCATCCCGGGGTCTCCACTCGCTTCCCATTCAGGAAACTGGACCTACGTGTCTGAACATTTATGGCAGTAACACCCACCTTATTCTGGGTGGCACCGTGCTGGAGACAAAACTAGTGCTTTTTGTTCCACACTGTGGACCCGGTGGCCCCGGCCCCACACAGACACCTTCCTACCGTGGACAGTGCCCTTGGGACTGAAGGGACGTGTGAGAGATGTCTCTGTCGCCACTGGAGGATAAGACAAATGGGGTCTCGGCACCAGCCCTCTGCCCTGAGAAACATCTCCCTGCGGGTACCCGCACTTCCTGTGTATGGCGCATACTGGAACCTGCCACTGTTCAGGGCATCCAAGGGACGAAGGCAGCACGGCGTGTGGCAGTTAGGCCCTCAGAAGGCCCAGAGTTCAAGTCCTCCCTCTGCCTCTTACTAGCTGGGGTGACTTTGCTTAGCTTATTTTATTTCCTCCTCTCAAAAAATGGAGATGATAATTATAGATCCGTCTCCCGGGAGTGTTGCGAGGGTAAAAATGCAAATGTGGATGCAAATGACATGCAAATTTGCCTAGTAGATCCTAAATAAATGTTTGCTCTTGCTTTTACTATTATCTCGATAGGAGCCCATACGTTCTCTAGACCCAGGCGATCCCGTCGGCTGGTATAAACGTGAATAAAGCGAGAGGAAATTTAGAGCTAGTTTAGTTATCCCCACTCAAAATAAAAATGCCAAAACTAATAATAATAAAATAAAAATCCGTATTCTTTTCCTACGTTTCCCTAGGGGTGGTCCAAAAACCACATCTGTTAGAGTCATTGTGTGCATGTCTGTGTGTGTGTGTCTGGCTGGGGTGGGGACCCGTGGAAGCTGCAGGTGCCCAGGCCTCAGCCCAGCCTGACCAAACATGGAATCTGCATTAAAAAAAAAAAAAAAACTGCCCAGGGGCGCCTGGGTGGCTCAGTCAGTTAGGCAGCTGACTCTTGGTTTCGGCTCAAGTCATGATTCCGCGGTTCGTGGGATCGAGCCCCACATCGGGCTGTGCGCTGACAGCTCATAGCCTGCTTGGGATTCTTTCTCTCCTTCTCTCTCTGCCCCTCCTCCTCCTCTCTCTCTCTCTCAAAGTAAATAAACTTAAAAAAATAATAATAATAACCAGGCTCTTCTTAAACGCCTCTTCGAAAAAACCAAAAACTGCCCAGACATTCTTAGACTGACCTCAGTGGGGAGAAGAGAGAGCACATTCCCGAGCGGCGGTGGGACTGGACACGCCTGCTCACTTTCCTTCCTCGGGACGCTGCTGCCCGGTGCCACGCTGGTGACAGGCGTGCAGGGGGACGCCGAGCCCGGGCCTGCCTGCGTCGGGACGGAACGGGGGCTTCCCGGCTTGCACTCTGGCAGCTCAGCGTGGCAGGGTCACCAGCCTAACAAGGTGACACCTGTGGTATAAGAGGCCAGGCAAAGGGAAGGCGGGCAGCAGGAGGGAGGAGGCTGTGTCGCCTCCAGGTGACTGAGCAGAAAACAGGCTCCCCCCACCCCCGCAACTGTTTTCACTTGGAAAACTAATTCTCCTTGCCCTTCCCTGCATCTGGGAAAACACCTGTGGCCTTGGCTTCACCTGAACCTGGCATTGCACGGAGCTCAGGAGGGGGGATACTGGAGCCAGGATCAATCCCTGGCTCTGCTGTGGGACGTCAGACAAGTTAACGGACTGCTCTGTTTCCTCAATTTCTTCATCTGTAAAATGGGGATCATGGAGCCTACCCCATCGGGTTGGGGTGAGGATTGAATGAGTTAATGAGTGTGAATGTCAGGGAGTGTGAATGTCAAGTTCTTGCTGCCGGAGATTCAGCAAGTGAGAAGTAAGTGTTCTTGGTACCATTGTCAGTACTGCTAATAATAAGTGTTTTTGTTTTGTTTTGTTTTTTGGGGGGTTTGTGTTTGTTTGTTTTGAGAGAGAAAGAGCACGCACATGAGCAAGGGAGAGGGACCGAGAGGATAGTAAGCATGTTTAAAGGGCACTTCTTGAATCCCTGAGCCTGTGCTGAAAGCTTTAGGTATGTGACGCGATCTTCATAAACACCCAATAGGTTCTGGGGGCACCTGGCTGGCTCAGTCCATGTGACCCTTGATCTTAGGGTTGTGAGTTCGAGCCCCATGTTGACTGTAGAGATTACTCACACACACACACACGGGGCACCTGGGTGACTCAGAAGGTTAAGCATACGACTCTTGATTTCAGATCAGGTCATGATCTCACAGTTTGTGGGTTCAAGCCCCGAGGCAGGCTCTGTGCTGATGGTGCAGAGCCTGCTTGGGATTCTCTGTCTCCCTCTCTCTCAGAATAAATAAACTTAAAAAAAAAAACAAAAAACCTGGGGCACCTGTATGGCTCCGTTGGTTAAGCGTCTGACTTCAGCTCAGCTGGTGAGCGTCAGGTTTGTGGGTTTGAGCCCCATGTCGGGTTCTGTGCTTACAGCTCGGAGCCTGGAGCCTGCTTTGGATTCTGTGTCTCCCTCTCTCTCTGCCCCTTCCTCACTTGTGCTCTGTCTCTCTTTTTCTCTCAAAAATAAACATTTACAAAATAAAAAAAATTAAAAACCATAACAATAGATTCTGGAAATGCCCAATAGTGGTGATGGATGCACAACACTGTGAATGTTCTCTTTGCCACCAAATAGTGACCTGTGCTCTTGAAATGATTAAAACGATAAATCCGATGTTATGTTTCTTTTGTCACATAGGCACACGCACTGGGCATAGGGCAGGCCAGGGAAACTGGACGTGCCCGCTCGTTTTCCTAGGAGCTTTTGTGATCACACCCACTTTACCAGTGAGTGAGAGACTGAGGCTCAGAGACACCTGTGCTCGCCCAGGCGCACGGAGCCGGGAACGGCTCAGTCGGCCTCCTACCCCAGCGTGCTTGACATTGTCAAGCCCCCTCACCTAATCCATTCATATTTGTGTTCTTTCCTTCAAGAAATAGGAGCTGCCCCCCTGCTGTGTGCCAGGTCCTGTCCCCGGTGGTGCTGGGATCCAGCAGACAGCAAGAGACGGATGTTAAACACTCACGCACATGCATGTGCATTTCCAACCCAGACAAGTGCTGAGAAGGAAGGCGCCTGGAGAGGAGTGGTGCCTGACTCCAAATGGTCACGGGAGTTTGGGGACAGCACCCTGAGGTGACAGTCAGGACCTGAGACAGGAGTAGGAGTCCCCGAGCAGAGGTGGGAAGGGAAGAACATTCTAGGTGGAGGAAGCAGCTGCTCCGTGTAAAGGCCCTGTGGCCTGTGTGGCAAGGCCAGGCTGGAGGAGATGGAAGAAGCCAGGGGTAGGGGGACCCCAGAGGCCAGGCCACACGCACAGGCGGCCCCTGGGAAGCCTTGGCTCTGTCCTAAAGAGGAACAGAAGCCTTTGAGGGTTCGAAGCCAGAGACACAATGACTTCATTCGCCCCAGGAAAGACCACCCCTCCCAGACTGGACACCTGCCGGCAGCAACGAGGAGTCCCAGGCGTCTGCCGGCTCCTGACAAGACCCCCCTGCACCCTCACCCCACCACACACACAGCCCTCTATCCCTGCCTCCCACTCACCTGTATTCCTCTCCAGAGACCCCCCCCCCCGGGACCCCATGTATCTCACCTCTCAGCTTCCTTCTATCCACCTGCCAGAATGCAAGCTCCTCAAAGCCAAGGGCATTTCTCTCCACAGGGTCCCCAGCACACAAAACAGTGCCTGGCGTCTGGTAGGTGCTCAATAAACAGAATCTACCGGAGTGGACTGGGCGTCTGGAGGGGCCATTATGCTTGCACCCTGGGCTCCAGAGACACGGAAACGTTCCAGATACGACTGGGAGCATCCCTAGAAGTTTCTGAGGGTCACCGTGGTCAGAAAGAGGACACGTTTCCTTCTCAGAGGAAAGATGGCCCAAGGTCAAGCTGGGTGTGGGAGCGGACCTGATTAGAAACCTAATCCAGTCTCTCCTCTGAGGCCTAGTGTGATCACACCAGCCCCCTGAGACCCCGTCCTAGTCTCCCCCTGCCCCGTCCCGGTCTTGTCCCTCCTAGCTCTTCCTCTGTCTAGCTTCAAAGCACAGCCTAAAGCTCAAGTCCTCGGGGTGCCTGGGTGGCTTACTCAGTTAAGTGTCTGACTTCGGCTCAGGTCAAGATCTCACGGTTCGTGGGTTCGAGCGCCGCGTCTGGCTCTGTGCTGACAGCTCAGGGCCTGGAGCCTGCTTCCGATTCTGTGTCTCCCTCTCTCTCTGCCCCGCCCCGCTCATGCTCTGTCTCACTCTCTCTCTCAAAAATAAATAAATATTTTTAAAAATTAAAAAAAAAAAGAAGTCAAGTCCTCAAAGAAGTGGTGGGTGGGGATGGAAGGGAAGGGGACGGGCGGGGAAGGGAAGGAGGAAACAGAAAAGGAGAGGCCTTGCTGACATTCCAGTGTTATCCCACCTTGAACTGAGGGATAAGGCCAACTAACTTCTATACAAACATCGAGGATCACAATCATAGTCTCTTGTTCAGATAGTGAATTCTCACCTCCCCCTTGACGCTCAGCTCCAGGACATGTCTGCCGGGCTGGCACATAATTGGGCTCAAAACCAATCAGGAGAACAAAACGAATGAATTTGAAGACCTGAGTCACCTCCCGTGCGTGGAGCCTGAGACGGTGCTTTCACCCTAATGCAAAACGGGATAGGCTCCCGACCTCCAAGGACAGAAAGGACCAAGCAGGACATCCCCTCCCTTGTCCTATGCACATTTATTGAGCTCCTGTTGTATGCTGGGGCGCAGAGATGGAGCAGGGTGGAGCACACCTGTGTCTTCCCCTCCGCCAGGGGCCCTGCCTGTGTTAGTCCTCTTCCGCGTTCGCTTTTACGGAAAGAACACACCACCCATGGGTGCTCACTCACATCTTGTCTTAGACTCATTCTCCAGGTTGGTTTTTTTTTTTATTTTTTTTTTACATTTATTTATTTTTGAGAGACAGAGAGAGACAGAGCGTGAACAGGGGAGGGTCAGAGAGAGAAAGAGACACAGAACCTGAAGCAGGCTCCAGACTCTGAGCTAGCTGTCAGCACAGAGCCCGATGCGGGGCTCGAACCCACGAACTGTGAGATCACGACCTGAGCCGAAGTCGGACGCTCAACCGACTGAGCCACCCAGGCGCCCCTCTCCAGATTGTTTTTGCCCTCCGATTATGTGCAGGTCCCACAGAGATGGTGGGGAGGCAGGGAGCTGACAGTCCGGGGCACTTGGCCGTTAACTAAGTAGCTGAACAAATTGTTATCGTTATTATTTTGGACATTCTCTGTAGAGGCGAGTCGACCTTACTCCTCAGTCCGTGGCACAATGTCCGCATCTGAAGGACGCGTTCTGGAAACACAGGGCCCCCGCCTGCCTGTGTGCTCATGACAGTGACAGCAAGCCCGCTGGTTGCCCGTGCATTGCTTTGTCCCATCTGCAGAGCGAGCGGCACCAGGAGCTAGCATCAGTGTGTCCATTTTTCAGAACCCACACTGAGCAGAGCTCACGGTCCGTGAAACCAGGGCTGACGGAGGCTTCCTTTCTCTGGACCCTCCGTAGACGGTGCCCTGGACCACCATCTCCGAGAGGGCCCCTTCCCCACTCTTACCCTCAGCCTGCCTTGTGTTTCCTCCGCCACGGACGGAGGTATCTGTTTCTTGTCTGTCTCCTCCACCAGAAGGTGAGGCCAAAGCGATGCTTGTGGGTGAACCACCCGCCGCTGGTGGCGTGATGCACACCGGTCAGAATCACTGGATTTAGAAAGACATGAGTTCGGGGTGCCCGCTTGGCTCAGTCGGTTGAGCCTCCGACTCTTGACTTCGGCTCAGGGCATGATCTCACGGTTCATGAGTTCGAGCCCCGCGTGTCGAGCACGCTGCACTGACAGTGTGGAGCCTGTTTGGGATTCTCTCTCTCTCTCCCTCTCCCTCTCTGCCCCTCCCCCAATTTCTCTCTCTGTCTCAAAATAGATAAACAATTTTTAAAAATTTAAAAAAAAATTCTTAATGTTTATTTATTTGAGAGAGAGAGAGAGAGAGGAGTGGGGTAGGGCAGAGAGAGAGGGAGACACAGAATCCGAAGCAGGCTCCAGGCTCTGAGCTAGCTGTCAGCACAGAGTCCGACTTGGGGCTTGAACCCGTGGACCGCGAGATCATGACCCGAGCTGAAGTCGGAGGCTTAATGACTGAGCCGCCCAGGCGCCCCTGTTTTCATTTCTTTTGGGTAGATACCTAGGAGCGGAATGGCTGGTTGTACAGTAAAGTAACACTTATTGGTTAAACATCCAACTCACGATCTCGGCTCAGGTCATGGTCTCGTGGTCCATGAGTTCAAGCCCTACATGGGGCTCTGTGCGGACAGTGCAGAGACTGTTTGGGATTCTTTCTCTTTGTCCGTCCTTTGTGCATGCTCTCTCTCTCAAAATAAATTTAAAAAACAGTAAAAAAGGAAAGGAAAGGAAAGAAAAGAAACTACCCATAGTATTTGAGAAGGGCCTTTTTTAAAAATAAGCTCTGTGTCCAACGTTGGACTTGAACTCATAACCCCGGGATCACAAGTCACATGCTCTACTGACTGAGCCAGACAGACATCCAGAGAAGTGCTTCTTTAAGAAGGTGCAGAGGGTGGGGGCCTGGGTGGTTCAGGTGGTTAAGTGTCTGACTTTGGCTCAGCTCATGAGCTCCCAGTTCATGGGTTCGAGCCCCACTTAGGGCTCTGTGCTGACAGCTCAGAGCCTGGAGCCTGCTTCCCATTCTGTGTCTCTGTCTCTCTCTGCCCCTCCCCTGCTCACCCGCTGTCTCTCTCTCTCTCTCTCTGTCTCAAAAATAAATAAACATTTAAAAAAAAAAAAGATGGTGCAGAGGGTGGCATGTCTGGGCCTCAAGGCCTCGCAGGTGGTGGTGGAGTTGAGACTTGGATGGAAACTGTCAGCCTGGAGGGACCACACTCTTAACCCACACACATTTGAAAACTTGAAATCTACCCTCACTTGTGGCCTTCTGGAAAAATCTTGGCAGTGATGTCTTTTCCCATAAGGTAGAGTCTCTCGCTCTCTTTTAAAAAAGAATAATCTAGGGGTGCCTGGGTGTTGCAGCCGGTTAAGCATCTGACTCTTCATCTCAGCTCAGGTTATGACCCCACAGTTCGTAGGTTCAAGTCCCACATTGGGCTCGTCACTGCTGGTGCAGAGCCTGCTTGGGATTCTGTCTCTCCTTCTTCTGACCCTCCCCCCGCCTTGTGCTCTCTCTCTCAAAATACATTAAATACATTTTTTAAAAAAAGGATAGTCTCAGGAACCTTTGAGAAAAGTGATCAAAGTTTGCAAAAACCTCCTTTGCAGTGTTCCCTTGTGCTAAAATCCGGGTTTCCGGAGCCGGGAGAGGGGAGCCTACCGCGCACACACTTTGATCAGCCTACACGTTTGCTGTTTAACATGTTGGAGCGTTTTAATGTTTCGCATGGAATATTTAACTTGGTCAGGAGGGATTTTTTTCTTTCCTGGCCAGGTAGTTTGGACCGAAATGGCGTAATCGTGATAAATCCTCTCTCTGCCCCCCACCTTTCCCTGCCTATGAACGGAATGATTGATAACACACAGACATTGGGGTCGCCCGCACTCACAAAATCACCGTGGAAGCTAACCTAGCTGGGTGGTGACTGAGAGCTTCTCAAGTCTGTATCCACGGTAATTAATTACTGCACGTCCTGCGTGTGGTAGGTGCTCAGAAAGTGTCTGCGGAATGACTGTGGCAAGTGTGGGAAGGTGGCCCTTCAGAGTGCTAGTCTTCAACATTGGCTGAGGCCACCCTGTGTATCAGGCACTGTGCTGGGTCCCAGGGGGCCCTCACGCTAGTGGGGAGCAGGCAAGGCCTTTTGTTCAAAACTGATTAAGAGTCTCAAGACGGTGGGACGCCTGGATGGCTCGGTCGCTTGAGCATCTGACTCTTGATCTCAGCTCAGGTCATGATCTCACGGTTCATAGGTTTGAGCCCGGCGTTGAGCTCTGTGCTGACCGTGTGGAGCCTGCTTGGGATTCTCTCTCTCCTTCTTTCTCTGCCTGCCTTACTTCCGCTCGCTTGCTCTGTCTCAAAATAAATAAATAAACATTAAAAAATAAAATAAAATGAAGTTAAAAAAATTTTTTCAAGGTGGCGGGGCACTTGGGTGGCTCAGTGGGCTAAGCGTCTGACTGTTGGTTTTCAGTTCAGGTTGATGAGATCGAGCCCAAGTCGGGCTCTTTGCTGACAGTGCGGAGCCTGCTTGGGATTCTGTCTCTCTCTCTCTGCCCCTCCCTCACTTGTGCTCTCTCTCGAAATAAATGAACATTAAAAAGAAAAAGAATTTCAAGTTGGCAACGGCAGACATTAATCCAGAGTGAAGCCCTTGTGGGGGCAAACGCATGTGCACAGGTCGTAAGCCCGGAAGGCAGCCTGGCGTGTAGGCTTATATACGCAGGGCAAATTTTCTCAAAGGATACACCAAATATCGTTAATACTGTGTGAAAGGGGTCAGATAATATCATTTCTCTGTGCAAAAATGTTGCGTTGGTGTGCCGCATCACTCGGAGTCATAGCCGATGTCCTGACCGCAGTCTGAAAGCCTCCGGACTTCCCTAGCTCTTGACTCCCACCTACGCTTCTCCTCCTTGGCCTCTCCACTCATCTGCTACGCTTCCTCGTTTTGTTTTGTTTCTTTTTTAACCAGTTAACCTTCCATTATCCTGCCTCAGGGCCTTTGCACTTGCTACTCTTCTCCCCATAGCCTCCTGACTAACTCTCTTTGTGCATAGGTCACCTCCACAAAAGCATTCCCTGCCTGGTCTGGTGAATGCTGCCGTTTCCTCCAAAGCTGGGTGTAACCCCCAAACTCCCTAGACCCCTAATTTCCTTTTTTTTCTCCATAGACCTCTTACCTTCTAATAGACTTAATAAGTGACTTGTTTTGTTGCCCCCTCCCCTTACATAAGTTCCATGAGGGCAGGGGTTTGTATGAGTGCTCGTCTTTTTTTAATCTCTGCTATAGCCCCAGTGCCTACAACAGCCCCTGGCCGATAACAGGTGCTCAGTAACTGTTCAGTGGGGGAAGGACAGACTTCCCTGTAGAGGCAGGCGGGTTAAGCCTTTGAGTTAAATGCCATGATCGGTCCCTATTTTACATATGAAGAGACTGAGGCTTATCAGGGAGTTGCACTCTGAAGGCAGCTCGTTAATCACCATTTGTATGTATTGTATACAACCTTGGGCCTCTAGGGGAAGCTTTTGTTTTCCTTCTTATACTCTCACAATTTGGATTTTTCACTATGTGTCCGTAGTTTTTCTGTTTAAGAGATGAAAAAAAGTACTGTGATTAGGTCGAGGAGTCGTACTCAAAACTGTGTTTTTGGTTTCTGAGAACTGCCATTGATTTCATAGGGCAGTGTCTTGGCATACAGGAGGTGCCCAATAAATGTTTGTAGTATGGATGGAGATCCATTGTAGGATCCACAGAGGGAGAAGATGAGAGGAGAGATCCTTATTTTTTTCCTTGAGAAAAAATTTAAAAAGACTTTTTTTTAACGTTTGTTCATTTTTGAGAGACAGAGCATGAGTGGGGGAGGGGCAGAGAGAGGGAGACACAGAATCTGAAACAGGTTCCAGGCTCTGAGCTGTCAGCACAAAGCCTGACGTGGGGCTCGAACTCCTAGACTGTGAGATCATGACCTGAAGTTGGACGCTTAACCAACTGAGCCACCCAGGCGCCCCATGGCTAGCTCTTGATTTGGGCTCAGGTCATGATCTCATGGTTCGTGAGTTCAAGCCCCGCATTGGGCTCTGTACTGATGGCTCAGACTGCTTGGGATTCCGTCTCTCCTTCTTTCTGCCCCCCCCCCCCAGCTTGTCTCTCTCTCTCTCTCTCTCTCTCTCTCAAACTAAATAAATAAACTTAAAAAAAAAAAAGCAGTGCTGGCAACCAATAAAGTCTTTTCTTGAAAATGTATTGGATAGCAGTACATACATATGCTCTCCTTTCTTAAAACTTTTTTCACTGAGTTATAAAATAGTCTGTCCTCATTATTTGTGGATTCTGTATTTGTGCCTTCGCTCACTGGAATTTGTTTGTAACCCCCAAATCAATACCCACGGTGTTTGGGGGAGGTCATCCCTGGGCAAGTGCTGGGCAGCGAACGAAGTAACAGAGTCTCCCGACAGGCACGTTGTGAGCTGATGTCCAGAGACACAATCATGTTCTGCCTCCTGCTTCCACTCTCATGGTCCTCGAGTGTCCTCTTCATGGTCTATTTAGCGCCACGGTTTTTGCAAGTTTGCACTTTTTGTTGATTTTTGCACTTTTGGTTGATTTCTGCACTTCTGGTTGATTTTGCTGTCTAGAATGGCCCCCAGCACGGTGGGGCTGGCCGGTGTGGTCTGAAGCTCAAGAAGGCTGTGAGGTGCCTCACAGAGAAAATTCGGGTGTCAGATAAGCTCCGCTTGGCACAGGTTGTGGGGCTGCTGTCCCTGAATTCCATGTTTACGACTCAGCAGTGTATACGAGCAAGGTGTCCTTAAACGCAAACACACATAAAGCAAGGCTGTGTATTGATTGGGAAATGTGACCCAAGGCTTGCGGAAACCGACTCCTGTATTGTCTCTAGGAGCATCTATTCAGTGTCCACTAAGTCAGTGTTTGCGGTGACCTTACAGAGCGCGGCCACGGGGGACCAGGAGAATCAACTTCTGTACAGGACAGTGTGCTAACCTTAAGGGTACTGGTTGACGGCCTTTGCATATGGACGCATCCCATAACCACCATGCAGACCAACACCAACTAACAGAACTTGCCCGGCACCCCAAAGCTCCCCCGTGGCCTCCCCAGGCACCACCCATTCCCCATCCAGTGGGAACTGTAAACCAAGTTCTAGGGCCATCGATTAGTTTTGCCTCTTCTTGTATTCCTTATAAATAGAGTTCATGTGCTTGTGAGAGTCATTCATGTTTTTGTGTGTCTCAGTGACATTCTTTTTTTATCGTTGTAGGGTATTCCAAGGTATGACTGTATTATAGCCAATGTGACCATTCCCCTGTTATTGGCCCCCTTGGGTTGTTTCTAGTTTTGTTGTGATTATTAGGATATTCCGTTATTTTAATTTTTTTAATTTTTATTTTTTTTAACGTTTTATTTATTTTTGAGAGAGAGAGACAGTGTGAGCAGAGGAGGGTCAGAGAGAGAGGGAGACACAGAATCAGAAGACAGGCTCCAGGCTCTGAGCTAGCTGTCAGCACAGAGCCTGACATGGGGCTCGAACCCATGAACCAGGTGCCCCTATTCTGTTATTTTAAAAAGAATTATGTGGGGCACCTGGGTGGCTCAGTTGGTTAAGCCTCCAACTCTTGGTTTCATCTCAGGTCATGATGTGAAGGTTCATGGGTTTGAGACCCTCATCGGGCTCTGCACAGATAATGCAGAGCCCGCTTGGGATTCTCTGTCTCCCTCTCTCTCTGCCCTTCCCAGCTTGTGTGCATGCTGTCTCTCTCTCAACATATATAAATAAACTTAAAAAATAAAAAGAATGATGCATTCCCAGGTAATATGTTCCCCAAACATATTGCTAAAACATTCCCAAACGCTCATGTAACAACCTACTAAGGATTTCTGCAAAATATGAAGCATTTACAATGAGCTGATTATTACTTTAAAGAAAATGGGGCGACTGGCTGGCTCAGGGTCAGTAGAGCATGTGACTCTTGATCTTGGAGTTGTGAGTTCAAGCTGCATATTGGGCATGGAGCCTACTTAAAAAAATAAAAATGAAAATAAAAATAATTACCTGATTATTGCACATTAATGAGCTCAGTGGAGCGATGTGACATATGCACGGATATTATACAGCACATATGAAATGCAATCACGTTATGATGTTATGTTAAATTACGTTTCCTTTAACCATGCAGAGGACCTGTACTATAATGCAACTAAACAATGAAAAAATATGTTAAAGGTTATAAAGATATTATCTAAACTGGGCCTGATTCATTAGCCCCAAGGTACACGGCCGAAGCCAACACTGGGACCCAATAAGGGCTAAGTCTGCAGGAGAAAAATGGATAAGGTGAAGCATAGAATATTTATTTATTTATCTATTTATTTTCATAAATGTTTTAATGTTTTATTTATTCTTAAGAGAGAGACAGAAAGAGCAGGAGTAGGTGAGGGGCAGAGCAAGAGAGGGACACAGAATCGGAAGCAGGCTCCAGACTCTGAGCTGTCAGCCCAGAGCCTGACACGGGGCTCAAACTCACAAGCCGTGAGATCATGACCTGAGCCGAAGTCGGACGCTTTACTGACTGAGCCACCCAGGCGCCCCAATCTATTTATTTATTTTTATTTTTATTTTTTAAAAAAATTTTTATGTTTATTTATTATTGATACAGAGAGAAACAGAGCATGAGTGGGGGAGGGGCCGAGAGAGAGGGAGACCCAGAATCTGAAACAGGCTCCAGGCTCTGAGCTGTCAGCACAGAGCCTGATGCGGGGCTCGAACCCACAAACTGTGAGATCATGACCTGAGCCGAAGTCGGATGCTTAACCAACTGAGCCACCCAGGCACCCCAATCTATTTATTTATTTTTAAAGTAGGCTTCACGCCCAGCGCAGAACCCAAAGCGGGGTTTAAACTCCCCACCCTGAGATCTAGAAACATACAACGTTTAAATGGCAGACATTTATTTGTAGCACAGCTAAGTCCATTCTGTCCATGCATCCATCCATCCACCTACCTAACAAAGTGCTCTAGTGAACACAGTAACTCCCCCGTATCTGTGGTTTCACTTTCCGGGATCCAGTTACCTATGGTCAACCTTGGTCCAGAAACAGATGATCCTACTTCTGAAGTTTGGTCAAAAGGTCAACTGTAGCTAACACCACGTCACAGCTCCTCCG
>CM053564.1:6947359-6978382 GCA_028646485.1 Cryptoprocta ferox | reverse complement strand
GGGGGGGGGGGTGGGTCGCTGGGAGGGGGCCTATAAAAGGCGGGAGATTGGGCAGAAGAGGACGATGCTTTCCCTTCTAGGCTAGGTCCTCCTCCGTGGGTACAGACGGTAAGCGAGGCCCCAGAGCCCCGGGTCTCAAGGGATTCACCGAGCAGCGAAGGCCACCTCGGAAGCAGATGCCTGCGCAGGGCTGTAAGCCTAGCGGGAGGCGCAGAGCCGGGGCTCTCCCACGGTGGTCCCTCCCCAGGTGCCTGAGGGAGCTCCCCCCTCACGTCCCCAGCACCAGCTTCCAAGCCAGGCTGTTCCTGACTACCTTTAGCTGGAGAGAAAGCAGCAGAAAACAAGGTATGTGTTTTGTTTTTGTTTTAAGAATCCTGTTTTCCCACTCGGTCGCTGGTTCCTGAGAAAAAGCTGTAGATTTCAGGGGCGCGGAGTAGGGTTGACCAGAAAGGAGTTGCGTCCTTCAGTAACTAGCAGAAGGATGGATTCGGGGCAGAGGCCAGAGGCCGGGTGCAGAGCAAAGAAGGGGGAGCCGTTAACAAGGTCGAACCAGAATATGTAGCGACAGGGCTCCTACAAGAACCCAGGGTCCGCGATCGGCGCAAATGCACAAGTGTGGTCGTAATTCCCCCTGAAAAATCCCTTAAGTCACCTTGGTCATCTTTTAACATCCGCTTCTCTTGTGGAGTAGGAACAGCTCACCCTTACAAGTACTGCTCAATTGACCATTGTATTTAGAAATGTCATCACCTCCCCCCCCTTCCAGAAACAACCCCTCCAAAACAATAAAACCCTTCAAATCTGGGAATCACATCAGTCCAGAGGTGAAATTTTGTTAAGTTAGCATTAGAATGTTGGACGTTTGTTCTAGCTCCGTTGACTCGCAAGGTGCTTTCCCTCCCCCTCCCGCTTACCCCCTTGTTCCTCTGTGGTCGAGCGCTCCCTGCTACCTAGGTTTTGCTTGCTCGGAGCTGGCGGAGGCCCCCCCCCTACCCTTGGGCAGCGCACGGATCTGGAGACGTTTGCTTGCGCCTCCTGGGATTGCGGGGGGCGTGGCGGCCCGGGGCAGGGGGCGTGGCGGCCCGGGGCAGGGGGCGTGGCGGCCCGGGGCAGGGGGCGTGGCCTCTCCCCAAGGGTAGGCAGCTGACCGCCCAGTCTCAGACATTCTGGCTCCCAGAAACCTGCTAATGAAATGCATCGGTTTCTTCCTTAAGGCGATATTTGAGTCTTTCCTGCTGATTCTACCCGGAACAGATAAGAGCAGTTTCTACCTCTTGGAGGATACATTTCTATGGAGCAGACAGACTTTTTTTTTTTTTTTTTTTTTTTTTAATCTACATTAAGAAAACATTTCAACTCAGTACACATATTGAGCATCTCTGTGTGGCCGGGC
Source organism: Cryptoprocta ferox (assembly GCA_028646485.1). NCBI lineage: Eukaryota > Metazoa > Chordata > Mammalia > Carnivora > Eupleridae > Cryptoprocta > Cryptoprocta ferox. The sequence goes on along the minus strand of CM053564.1, from coordinate 6,976,989 downwards.
CCTGGGGATAGGGGACAGATGAGGCAGATGGGGCCCTGCTCGTTCAAGAAATTCACATTTAGCAGAAGAAAGACATTAAGCACCCAATAACACATGTTAACTCATCAACGCTTTTAATCAGAACAGTCACACACAGACGCTACCTCTGCGGCTTTGGGGAAGAAGGGGTGTGAGGTGCAGTGGTGGGGGGCGGGCGGGGTCCCTAAGGAAGTGACGGGAGCCACCTGGGGCAAAGGTTGTTGGAAGGAAGAGGATGGCATTTGGGGGCAAGGTATGGAGGCCAGAGGCAGTTCCAGATTCAGGTGGGGTGGAAAGGCAGGCTGGGAGGGGCCAGAGCAAACAAGGCAAGATCTAGAAAGTGCTTAAGAAAGGGAATTACTCATCAAATTAAGGATGACTCTGGCTACTGCTACGGGAGGAATGGGAGCATGAGGGTAGGCTTGGGGATGTCCGCAGGAAACTTGCCCTTGCCCATCAAGGATGGACGGGGTGGTATTTGTTCAGTTAGGAGTTATTAGGAGGTAGAAGAGAGTTATAGGTGGGAAGAGAGAGCGAAAAAGCATGACAGCCTTGGGCCTTGCCCAGCCTGGAAGAATGCGCTTCCCAGAGGAGGCAGCCATGAAATAACGACGTGGTATTGAGTATTGAGAACTGGGTAGGCATAGTGGTGATCACTCAAGTCCATCAATTCTGTTAAGCCTCACAATGATCCTCTTCTAAGAGAGGGATGCTAAGGAACTTTCGGTGATGATGGAAATGGTCTTTTTATTATTATTAAAGTCAGCTCTAGGGCCAACATGGGGCTCAAACTAAGGACCCTGAGATGAAGCGTCTCATGCTCCATCAACTGAACGAAGACACCCCTGAAAATAGTCTTTCTGGGCTTCCCCAAGCAGGAGTCGCCGCCCCACTTGTTGCTGGGCCTTTGAAATGTAAATAGTGTTATCCAGGAATTGAACTTCTAGTTTAAATTAATTGTAATTAATTTAAGTTAAAAAAAAAAAACTGATGCTTGATTTTGTTACTGGAAAGCTTTTAAGTACATTTGGAATAATCTGGATATGTGGCTCTACTTTTTGAAAATCGTATAGGGGAACCTGGCTGGCTCAGTCAGTACAGCATTGACTTTTGATCGCAGAGTCATGAGTTCAAGCCCCACATTGGGCATGGAGCCTACTTAAAATTTTTTGTTTTTTATATTTTATTATTATTATTGTTTCCTTTCTATACTTTATTTTTTATAATTCACATCCACGTTAGTTAGCACATGGTGCAACAATGATTTCAGGAGTAGATTCCTAAAGCCCCTCACCCATTTAGCCCATCCCCCCTCCCACAACACGTCCAGCAACCCTCTGTTCTCTATATTTAAGAGTCTCTTATATTTTGTCCTCCTCCCTGTTTTTATATTATTTTTGCTTCTCTTGCCTTATGTTCATCTATTCTGTGTCTTAAAGTCCTCACATGAGTGAGGTCATGTGATATTTGTCTTTCTCTAACTAATTTCACTTAGCATAATGCCCTCTAGTTCCATCTGTGTAGTTGCAAATGGCAAGATTTCATTCTTTTTGATTGCTGAGTAATACTCCATTGTGTGTGTATATATCTATATATATCTTCTTTATCCATTCATCCGTTGATGGACATTTGGGCCCTTTCCATACTTTGGCTATTGTTGATGGTGCTGCTATAAACATTGGGGTGCATGTGCCCCTTCGAAACAGTGCACCTGTATCCCTTGGATAAATACCTAGTAGTGCAATTGCTGGGTCGTAGGGTAGCTCTATTTTTAATTTTTTGAGCAACGTCCATACTGTTTTCCAGAGAGGCTGCACCAGTTTGCATTCCCACCAGCTGTGCAAAAGAGATCCTCTTTCTTCACATCCTCGCCAACAGCTGTTGCCTGAATTGTTAATGTTAGCCATTCTGACGGGTGTGAGGTGGTATCTCATTGTGGTTTTGATTTGTATTTCCCTGATGATGAGTGATGTTGAGCATTTTTTTTATGTGTTGGTCGGCCATCTGGATGTCTTCTTTGGAGACGTGTCTATTCATGTCTTTTGCCCATTTCTTCACTGGATTATTTGTTGGGTGTTGAATTTGATAAGTTCTCTATCGATTTTGGATACTAACCCTTTATCTGAGAGGTCCTTTGCAAATATCTTCTCCCATTCTGTCAGTTGCCTTTTAGTTTTCCTGATTGTTTCCTTCGCTGTGCAGAAGTTTTTTTTTTTTTTTTTTTTTTTATGAGGTCCTAGTAGTTCATTTTTGGTTTTGTTTCCCTTGCCTCCAGAGACATGTTGAGTAAGAAGTTGGTGCGGCCACGGTCAGAGAGGTTTTTGCCTGCTTTCTCCTCTAGGATTTTGACGGCTTCCTGTCTTATGTTTAGGTTCTTTCATCCATTTTGATTTTATTTTTCTGTATGGTGTAAGAAAGTGGTCCAGGTTCATTTTTCTGCATGTCGCTGTCCAGTTTTCCCATCACCATTTGCTGAAGAGATTGTCTTTATTCCATTGGATATTCTTTCCTGCTTTGTCTTTTTTTTTTTTTTAATGTTTATTTATTTTTGAGAGACAGAGAGACAGAGTGTGAGCAGGGGAAGGGCAGAGAGAGAAGGAGACACAGAATCCGAAGCAGGCTCCAGGCTCTGAGCTGTCAGCACAGAGCCCGACGCGGGTCTTGAACTCACGAATGTGATATCCTGACATGAGCTGAAGTCGGCCGCTCAACTAACTGAGCCAACCAGGCGCCCCTCTTTCCTGCTTTGTCAAAAGATTAGTTGGCTATATGTTTGTGGGTCCATTTCTGGGTTCTCTATTCTGTTCCATTGATCTGAGTATCTGTTTTTGTGCCATAATTATTATTATTTTTTAATGTTTATTTATTTTTGAGAGAGAAAGAGAGAGAGAGAACATGAGCAGGGGGAGGGGCAGAGAGAGGGAGACACAGAATCCGAAGCAGGCTCCAGGGTCTAAGCTGTCAGCACAAAGCCCGATGCGGGACTCAAACTCATGGACTGTGAGATCATGACCTGGGCCAAAGTCGGACGTTTATCCGACTGAGCCATCCAGGCACCTCCCCAACCCTCAAAATTTTTTGTAATAAAAAATTTATATATTGTCTTCAAAGGAATTTGAAAAATTTATTGATACTATTTAAATAGCTCGTGATAACATTTTGACTCTACTTTTTCAAAAGTAAGTTTGATGCAATCGAGGTGCAGATCAAGTACTTCCAAAGACATGTTAACATCTAAGTTGAGAGATGCTGTGAGTGTGAAACATACACCAGATTTCAGAGACTTAGACAAAAATAAGGGGCACTTGGCTGGCTCAGAGGATTGTGTGACTCTTGATTTCGGCTCAGGTTGTGATTTCCTGGTTTGTGAGATGGAGCGCCCTGCGTCAGGCTCCATTTAGGGCGTGGAGCCTGCTTGAGATTTTCTCTTCTCTCTCCTCTTGCCCCTCCTCCGCTTGTGCTCTGAATGTCTCAAAAAGAAAAAGAAAAAAAGATGACACAAAATGTCTCATTGATAACTTTTTTTGCCAAGTACTTATTGAAATGATAATATTTGGGATACAGCTAGGTTAAATTAAGGTGTATTATTAAAATTAATATCACCAGTTCTATTTTTACTTATATATATATATTTTTTAAGATTTTATTTTTAAGTAATCTCTACACCCAATGTGGGGCTCAAATTTAGGACCCCAAGATCAAGAGCCACAGGCTTTACCGACTGAGCCAGCCAGTTGCCCCCTTTTATATATTTAATTGACATTTAAGTCACAAACCCAATATTCACCTTTATAATGTGTGCAATTTGGTGGATTTTAATATATTCACAAATGGTGCAAGCATTGCTAGAATTCTTTTTTTTTTTTAAATATTTACTTAAGTAATCTCTCTACCTGTCATGGTGCTCGAATTCACAACCCTGAGATCGAGAGCTTCAAGCTCTTCCGGCCTAGCCAGCCGGGGTGCCCCAGCATTGCTATAATTTTAATCTCGGGGTATTTGCATCGCTCCCCAATGCTCATTAGCTGCCACTCCCCATTCCTCCTCCCCCAGCCCCAACTACCCCTAATCTATTTTCTGTCTAGAATTAGCCTCTGCTGGACATTGCCTATAAAAGGAAGCATATATTATGTGGCCTTTGGCGACTGGCTTCTTTCACTCAACATGTTGTTTCCCAAGTCCATCCTTCTCTAGAATCTATCAGTACTTCATTCTTTGTTATGGCCAAATAATAGTCCGCCGTATGAACAGATTCCACACAGATGGATAGATTCCATTCAAGAGTGGATGGACACCCCAGTTGCTTCCGCTTTTGGAGCTGTTATGAATAAGGCTGCCATGAACATTTGTGTATATGCTTTTGTGTGGACATACATATTCAGTTCTGTTGGGATTGTATGTAGCAGAGTTGTTGGGTCACATGGTAACTCTGTTTAACTTTCTGAGGAACCGTTTTTTCCTTTTTTTTAAGTTTATTTATTTATTTTGAGAGAGAAAGAGAGAGAGAGAGAGAGAAAGAGAAAGAATCCCAAGCTGGCTCCCCACTGTCAGCGCAGTGCCCGATGTGGGGATTAAACTCATGAACTGTGAGATCGTGACCTGAGCCAAAGTCTGACGCTTAACCTACTGAGCCACCCAGGGGCCCCTATTTTTTACTTTCTAAAATGTGACTCCTAGAGAGGTGGCTGGCTGGATGAGTAGGTAGAGCGTTTGGCTCTTGATCTCGAGGGGTCATGAATTCAAGCTTCATTTTGGGCAGAGATCTTAAAATCCTAGAAAAATGTGGCTCATGTAAACTCGTATCGTACAGCTGGCCTACAATGTCTACTTTGGGCCCAAGCATGGTTATAAAAGGCTGGAAAGAATATACCGAAGGCCCTGCTGGGTCAGGGGAAGGCAGTGCTGGGCAGTGAGGTGGTTGGTACCCTTCAGAAAGTTATATCTTACTTTTGCACTTTGCATCATCTCTCTTGATGGTAACTAATGAAGCCTGTTTACTGGTCTCTCTGCCTCAGGGCCAAATCTCCACCCAGCAGCCAAAGAGATTTAAAGTATAAATCTAATCATGCCATCCCTGCTTGAAACCCTTCAGTGGCCTTCCATTGCAGTTTTATCAAATGTAAATTCTTCCCCGTGGTCTGGCACTCATTTGATGCTCAAAATATTTGCTGAGTGAATAATGGGAAATATTTTATGTCTTTGGTTCCAAACCTATATTTTTTTAAAAGGCATTTTGAATTTTAAAAAAAAGGTTAACATTTAAGATTATTTAGTAGGGGCGCCTGGGTGGCTCAGTTGGTTAAGCGTCCAACTTACACTTGGGTCATGATCTTGCGGTTCACGAGTTCGAGCCCCGTGTCGGGTTCTGTGCTGACAGCGCGGAGCCTGGAGCCTGCTTCGGATTCTGTGTCTCCCTCTCTCTCTGCCCCTCCCCTGCTCATACTCTGTCTCTCTCTCTCTCTGAAAAATAAATAAAAAACATTTAAAAAATAAATAAATAAAATTATTTAGTATTCGGGGAAATATCACATGCACAGTGTGTGTATTTTCCTGCATCTTCTCCTTTCCTGGATATTCATCTTCTAAATTTTAACCATGACCAATCTGCAGGATGAAAAAGTATCGTGTGTTTAATTTGGATTTCTTTGTTACTAACTAGGTTGAACATCTTTAATTATTTGTCATTTGGTTTTATGACCAAATAAACGATTATAAGCTTCATTTGTCTGTATCTAAAAATATTCTTTCCACATCAAGGATTTCTGCCCTTTGTGTCTTGAGTATTTTTTTCCCCATTTGTCATTTGTTGGGTTAATGTCTTGAAAAATATAAAAGATAATGCATGCTCACAAATGGATCTAATAGCTCATAAATCTAGGCAGTTAAAAAAAAACTTGGGTTTGTATATTGGGAACACTGTTAATAAGGAAGAATAAACAATAGCTGATATTTATATCATGTGCGCTATTTTACCAAGAGAATCCTTTATCCTGGAGGGCAGTAGTCTTTTTTAATAAAGGTCCATTAGGAAATAGCCTGGACTTTGCAGGCCATGTAATACTGTCCCAACCTACTTTGCTCAGCCACTAAAATACTGTAACAACCATAGACAGTAAGTAACTGTATGGACCGGGAGGTGTTCTTCCAACAAAACCTTGTTAATGGACACTGAAATGTGAAATTAACATAATTTTCATGTATCATGAAATATCATTCTTTGATTTTTTTTCAACCACTGGAAAATGTAAAAACCATTAAATTTTTTTTAAAGTTTATTTATTTTGAGAGAGAGCTAGTGCGAGCGGGAGAGGGGCAGAGAGAGAGGGAGAGAGAATCAGAAGCAGGCTCAGTGCACTGTCAGCACAGAGCCTGATGTGGGGCCTGATCTCATGAACCGTAAGATCATGACCTGAGCTGAAATCAAGAGTCCGCTGCTCAGCTGATTGAGGAACCCAGGCGTCCCTAGCTCCAGGGCTGTATAAAAAAACAGGAAGGGAACCAGACAAATGTGGCCAATTAGCTTAGTTTGCCAACCTGTGCTTTTATCCCATTTGAACTTGACTGTCTCGGGGCCCCTGGGTGGGTCAGTTGGTTGGGTGTCTGACTTCGGCTCAGGTCATGATCTCCTGGTCCATGAGTTTGAGCCCCGCATCGGGCTCTGTGCTGACAGCTCAGAGCCTGGAGCCTGCTTTGGATTCTGTGTCTCCCCCTCTCTCTGCCCCTCCCCCACTCATGCTCTCTCTCTCTCTCTCTCTCTCTCGCTCAAAAATAAATAAACCTTAAAAAATAAATAAAAAAAAATGAACTTGCCTGTCTCTTGGTGAGGTAGACAGGGAGGCAGGATTCTTATTTCCAGTACATACAGAAGCAGTTTCAGACAGATCAGGGCAGGGAGCTCACGTAGTCTGACTGCATCCTGTTCCGTCATACACATGCTCCAAAGACAGATAAATTAGAGCAAACAAGTCAATGGAAGCAAAAAGCTCCTATTCACATCCAAAGTGTTAAAGGTTTTAAAAACTTAAAAGTTACTGGGGCACCTGGGTGGCTCAGTTTGTTAAGTATCCCACTTTCGTTCCCATCATGGTCTCCTGGTTTGTGGGTTCGAGCCCCACATGGGGCTCTGCACTGACAGCACAGAGCTTGCTTGGGATTCTCTCTCTGCCCCTCATCCACCATCACTCACATACCCTCTCTTTCTCTCTCTCAAAATAAATAAATAAACATAAAAAAATTACTAAACTCGAAGTTTTTAACAAATCTAAGGTTTTATTTTATTTTTATTTTTTATTTTTTATTTATTTTTGAGAGAGAGAGACACAGAGTGTGAGCAGGGGTGGGTGAGAGAGAGAGGGAGACACAGAATCGGAAGCAGGCTCCAGGCTCTGAGCTCTCAGCACAGAGCCCGACGCCGGGCTCAAACCCACGAACTGTGAGATCATGACCTGAGCCGAAGTCGGATGCTTACCCGACTCAGCCTCCCAGGTGCCCCAAGGTTTTAATGTTTCCGCTCTAGACCAAATACTATGTATGTGTTCAATTTTTTTTTTTAAGATTTTCTTTTTAAGTAATCTCTTTACCCAACGTGGGGCCTGAACTCACTACCCTGAGATCAAGAGTTGCATGCTTCACCGATCGAGCCAGCCAGGCACCCCTAGACCAACTGCTTTTTAAAATTTTTTTATTTTTAAAAATTTTCATCCAAGTTAGTTAGCATATAGTGCAACAGTGATTTCAGGAGTAGATTCCTTAATGCCCCTCACCCATGTAGCCCATCCCCCCTCCCACGACCTCTCCAGCAACCCTCTGTTTGTTCTCCATATTTAAGAGTCTTTTATGTTTTTGTCCCCCTCCCTGTTTTTATATTCTTTTTGCTTCCCTTCCCTTATATTCATCTGTTCTGTATCTTAAAGTCCTCATATGAGTGAAGTCATGATTCTTGTCTTTCTCTGACTTACTAATTTTGCTTAGCGTAATACCCTCTAGTTCCATCCACGTAGTTGCAGATGGCAAGATTTCATTCTTTTTGATTGCCGAGTAATAGGCCAAATACTTAAAAAAAATTTTTTTAACTCCTTTTTTAAAAATGTTTTATTTATTTATTTTTTTTGAGAGACAGAGAGAGACAGCATGAGCAGGGGAGGGTCAGAGAGAGGGAGACACAGAATGTGAAGATGGACACAGGCTCTGAGCTAGCTGTCAGCACAGCCCGACGCGGGGTTCGAACCCACAAACCGTGAGATCATGACCTGAGCAGAAGCCAGATGCTTAACCGACTGAGCCACCTAGACGCCCCGACCAAATACTTTTAAAGAGGAATACTCTCATGTCCCTTTGAGAGTCGCTGTCTCAAAACTTTCCCTGCCCAACTGGATCCCACCCATGCTGCCCACTTTAAAGTCAGAGAAGACGAGCGTTTCAAACGAGACCAGGATACCCACAGTGGAGGTAGAGCCCTAGCAGGCTGGGACACGTGAGCCCCAGGTTCACAGACTTAGACAGACTTACTCAGAATCCTGGTTCTGTCATGTATTTGCTGTGTGACTTTGGACAAGTTGCCACCCTCTGTGTAAAAAAAAAAAAAAAAAGATAATCCTAGGGGCGCCTGGGTGGCCCAGTGGGTTAAGCATCCGACTCTTGGTTTCGACTCAGGTCATGATATCTCGGTTCATGAATTCGGGCCCCACATCGGGCTCTGCTTGGGATCCTGTCTCTCCTTCTCTACCTCTCCCCACTGGTGCTCTCTCTTCTAAAAAAAGTAAATAAACGTAAAAAAAAAAAAAAGGTAATCATATAGGGTTGTCATTTTCAGTGCAAATTTGAATCAGTGCAATCAAAATGTGGGTAAGTCTCACTTTTTTGTCTTGAAGTGAAATCATGCAAATTTCTTACATCCCACGTTAATTTAAGAGTCCAGTAACCTCAAGGGGGGGTAGAACTGAAAATTCTGCATCCTCTGCCTATACTGTCTCCACTAGGTCAACCCCTCTCCCTCCCCTGAGCTGATAAATACCTGCCCTCCTATGGTCGAGGGCAGGTCTTGAATGATTAGCTTTCCATATTGCCAAGGCTTCTGGAACACCACCTTCCCGGAAAAATACGGGAGCCCGGAACCTTACGGGCCCAGCTGCCGTGAACAAGGGGAGTTAATGCAAGCGAAGGAGCTGGCCCAGAGCGGACCGGGTGAGACAGGGCTGCTTGTGTGCACTCCGTGGCAGGGCTTTACTCTGGGCATTTCTGGGATGTGGGTTTTGAAATATTAACAAGGCTGCCTGGGTGAAGGCAACCTGGTGTGTTTGTTAGGAGCTCCCACGGTGTGAACGGTCAGGCTGCCAGAGCTGAATGTTGTTGTTGTTGTTTTTCTGAAATCCCAGCTTTACTGAGATATCATTTACATGCTCCATAATTCTCCTGGCTTAGGTGTCTAATTAATTCAGTGGTTTGTAGTGTATGCGGAGATGCACGGGACCATTCGCACATTTTAGAACATCTTTGTTTCTTTCCCTAGTGCTGGACCCTATTAGCACTCACTCCCCATTCCCTGCGCCCCTCACCCACTTCAGGCCCCCAGTCCCGGGCAACCTCTACTCTACTTTCTAACTCTATGAACTTGGCTATTATGGACGCGGCATATACATGAAATCATACAGTATGGGGTCATTTGTGTCTGTCTGCTTTCACTTTGGTGAATTATTTTCCGGCCTCATCCATGTGGTAGCAGGTATCCGTGTGATGTTCCTTTTTATGGTTGAGTAATATTCCGCTGTGCGGATGGACTACTTTTATTTGTCCGTGTGTCCGCCGATGGATATTGTGAGTTGTTTCCAGAGGCGAAGTCTTGGTGCTTTATTGGACCAGTGCTTGCTTGGGCCAGTTGACCAACTACCGCCTTGGCTTCCTCATCTGTAAAATGGGGGCAATACAGGGCACCTGGGTGACTCAGTCGGTTGAGCGACCGACCTCGGCTCAGGTCATGATCTTGGGGTTCGCGGGTTCGGGCCCGCGTCGGGCTCTGTGCTGACAGCTCAGAGCGTGGAGTCTGCTTTGGATTCTGTGTCTCCTTCTCTCTCCGCCCCTCCCCCATTCGTGCTCTGTTTCTCTCTGTCGCTCAATAATAAATAAATGTAAAAAAAAATTTAAGTGGGGGCAATACAGCATCTTGATGGTAAGCAGGGCCACTACGCCCCTCTGTCTTATCCCATGGCAGGGTGAACAGATGGAATGCTCCTTGTTAGCAGCAAGCTTAGCTGGGGCTTCCTGGACTGGATTTCAGCCCTTCCCCTTGCTTTAAATGTACAGTCCTTTGAGTTTAGCTTTATCGTTTCCATTAAAAATCAAAGTCACTTCAGTCAGCTCCTTCTTTCTCTCACCTTCTTTAGAGAGTTGAGGGCTCCTTTGTCCTACCCTTGCAGTACAGTTAGATTTATTTGTCACTGTCTGCGTTCTGGCCTGGGATCCCCCAATATCCCCCTTGACTTTTTTTTTTTAGGTTTTATTATTTAGTAATCTCTGCACCCAACCTGGGTCTCAAACTTCTAACCCTGAGCTCAAGAGTGGCGGGGCGCCTGGGTGGCTCAGTCCGTTAAGCCTCCGACTTTGGCTCAGGTCATGATCTTGAGATGTGTGGGTTCAAGCCCCGCATTGGACTGTCTGCCAGCATGGAGCCTGTTTCAGACCCTCTGTCCCCGCCTCTCTCTGTTCCTCCCCCGCTTGTGCTCTCTCTCTCACTCAAAAATAAATAAACTTAGGGGCACCTGGGTGGCTCATTTGGTTAAGCTTCCGACTTCGGCTCAGGACATGATCTCATGATTCATGAGTTTGAGCCCCACATCGGGTTCTCAGCTGTCAGAGTATGGAGTCTGCTTCAGATCATCTGTCCCTCTTTCTGACCCTCCCCTGCTCACCCTCTCTCAAAAATAAATAAACATTAAAAAAAATTTTTAAAAAGTTTACCTTTGTTAAAATTCACTCTTTCTGATGTAAGATTCTATGGGTTTTGCAAATGCATAAGGCCAGGATCAAAATGAAGATCTTAAAAATTCCCCTGTGCCTTCTGTGCCTCAGCTTCTTCCCAAACTTGGGCAAATACCAATCTGCAGTCACACTCTATGTACAAGGGACAAAATTACAGGACTGAGAGCATGGCTCTCTGCTTATGGGCTTGTTGTGACATTTAAATGAATTGGTTCATAGAAAGCACTCAGCACCGGGCCTCACATATGAACTGTTTTAACATCAGAGACGTCTCAGAGGCCACCGGCCTGTGGGCTCTGTCCGCTGTGGGGTGAGGGTGGGGGTGCTAGAGACCAGCAGGGCACAGCGAGCTGCAGAGAGTGAGTCCTGCCCACTGTCACCTGGGGGCATTTCTGAAAAATGCCTGGCACTATCCTCAGCCTAGGGGAGAGTCTCCCTGGGTAGGATAGTTAACGGAGCCTCTTCTGGGCTGGTGGCACAAAAGATCACACGGGACTACACATCTCCTGAGAAACTGCTTTGGGGTGCCTTGTGCAATGTGGACCAGAAAGTGCTGGAGAAGTCCTGGTATCTCTAGGGTGAAAGGGGACATGGGAAGAGTCCGGTACCAGCTCTGCCAGAATCTGGGGAGCCCACTGTACCCAGAGAGGCAGCTGAGAAAAATGGGAATAGGGTGGAAGTCTCCGATAATGGCCACCTGCATTTCACTCGACCCCCAACCCACTCTGAGTAACTACTTGCTCTTGGGGTCTCAGTCTTAACCATCTCTTGAAGGTGTCCTGTAGCTCTGCCCTAATGGGATAGTTTTGGTGTGTGTTTCCTCTTAAATATTCTTTTATAAAATTTTTTTAAATGTGTTTTATTTGTTTTTTTGAGAGACAGAGAGAGACAGCGTGAGCAGGGGAGGGTCAGAGAGAGAGGGAGACACAGAATCCTAAGCAGGCTCCAGGCTCTGAGCTGTCAGCGCAGAGCCCGATGCGGGGCTCGGACCCACGAACAGGGAGATCATGACCTGAGCCGAAGTGGGACGCTTAACTGACTGAGCCACCCAGGCGCCCCTTAAATGTTCTTATTATTGAACTATTAAAGGGGCACCTGGGTGGTTCAGCAACTGACTCTTGATTTTGGCTCAAGTTCATGATCTCACAGTTGTGGGATAGAGCCTCTCAGTGTGGAGCCTGCCTGGGATTCTTTCTCTCTGCCCCTCTCCCTGCTCTTGTGTGTGCTCTCTCTCTCTCTCTCAAAAATAAAGTAACTAAAGTATTATATGCACATGATAGAAAAAATTCAAATAGTACAGTAAGAGTCAACAAACTTTCTATAAAGGGCCAGATAGTAAATATTTTGGCTCTGCAGGCCACACAGTGCCTTTGTAGGGTGAAAGCAGCCATAGACAATGCATAAATGAATGAATGCAATTTTCCAATAAAAACCAGGCACATGCAGAATTGGCCCAGGGGCCATAGTTTGCTGATCTCTATAGAAGAGAAAAGTTTAAAGTGAAAAGTAGACATGGTATCTCTCCTATTCCTGTTCCTATTCCTCAGAAGAAACCATTGTTAATAGTTTCTTGCACACAGTACTGTGGCTAAAAGCAGGGTTTGGAAGCCAAACCACCTTAGATCCAATCTGGGCTCCTGGGTGCCTGTGGATGAGTCGCCGTATAAAATGGGGATAATATTAATATTAGAGATGCTGTCTAGAAGTGAAAGAGAACAAGCCAGGTCACATCTTAATTTATGGTAAAACCGAAAAAAATCCAGGGGTGCCTGACTGGCTCAGTTGGTGGAACACGCACGTGACTTTTGATCTCAGGAGTTGTATGTTCGAACCCCATGTTGGGGGGTAGAGTTTACCTAAAAAGAAAAGAAAAGAAAGGAAAAGAAAAAGGAAATTGAAAAAAAAGAAAAAGCCCAACTCTCTTTCCACCTTCGCTGCCTTGAATATAATGACATACAAAAATGTGTGGTTGAACTGATAAACCAAGTCAGAGAGTTGAGAAGTAACAAAGATGTTCTACCATCAATGGTTGGCATGCTTGGGTTAATGACCAACTTAATAGGTGTTCCAAAAATATTTATTGTGTTACTTGATTTAAAATACTCCAGGGCACCTGAGTGGCTCAGTTGGTAGAGTATCTGACTTCGGCTCAGGTCATGATCTTGCCGTTCCGAGTTCGAGCCCCACGTCGGGCTCTGTGCTGGCAGCTCGGAGCCTGGAGCCTGGAGCCTGCTTCAGAGTCTGTGTGTGTGTGTGTGTGTGTGTGTGTGTGTGTGTCTCTGCCCCTCCCCCACTCACTCTGTGTTTCTCTCTCAAAAATAAATAAACATTGAAACAATTTTTTAATAAAAAATAAAATCCTCCAGAATTGGGGCACCTGGCTGGCTTAGTTGGTAGCGTGCGGTAGCGTGCGTGCACCTCTTGATCTCAAGTCGTGAATTCAAGCTGCACATGGAAATGGAGCCTGCTTAAAAACAAAAACTAAAACAAAAACTCCAGAATTAATAATCATTCTCCTCAGGAATCAGGACAGTTCCATTTATTTATTTATTTGTTTGTTTATTTATTTTCAATTTTTTAAAAAAAGTTTATTTATTTATTTGGAGAGAGAGGAAAGGTCAAAGAGAGAAAGGGAGAGAGAGAATCTTGAGCAGGCTCCGCACCATCAGCCCGGAGCCCTCTGTGGGCCTCAAACCCACGAACCATGAAATCATGACCTGAGCCAAAGTCCAATATTTAACTGACTGAGCCACCAGGTGCCCCTTCAAGTTTTATTTATTTACTTTAAGAGAGAGAGAGAGAGAGAGAGCAGGGGGAAGGGCCGAGAGAGGGAGACAGAGTGAATCCCAAGCAGGCTCTGTGCTGATGGTGCACAGAGGCTGACATGGGGCTCCGGGGCTCCCGGGACTTGATCCCATGAACCGTAAGATCATAACCTGAGCCAAAATCAAGAGCTGGACATTTAACCGACTGAGCCACCCAGGCGCCCCAGGACAGTTCCATTTATATTTGGTCCAGTAAATTGGGGGCATCTGGCTGGCTCAGTCGGTAGTGCATGTGACTCTTGACCTCAGCGGTTGTGAGTTCGAGCCCCGTATTGGGCTTAGAGCTTACTTAAAAATAAAATCTTTAAAGACATTAAAAATAAGTAAGTAAATAAATAAATTTGGCCCAGTAGATTAAATGCAAAATCTGAAGAGAGCAATAGTGACAATGCAGATTTATTAATACTTATTTGTATTCTTTTTCCTCTTTTGAATTTCTACTCAGATATATCTAATAATTTAATTCCATAGTTACCACTGCTTTCTTTTTGTTTTGTTACTTCAAGCTAACAGCAGAATTAACCTCTGAATAAATAAGTAAATAAGGTGGTTACACTGGGGTTCCGCTAAAAGGTCACTCTTTTTAGGACCTCAGTTTTTCTAACGTTTATTTATTTTTGAGACACACTGTGCGGGGGAAGGGCAGAGAGAGAGGGAGACAGGATTCAAGGCTGTCTCTGCACTGAAAGCACAGAGCCCGATGCGGGGCTCGAACTTACTAAATGAGATGATGACCTGAGCCGAAGTCGGATGCTTAATTGACTGAGCCACGCAGACATCCCATACGGCCTCAGTTTTTCTTATTGTGAGGAAAAAAAAAATCTAAATGACACCCAATCCTGGGGCATTTGGATGGCTCAGTCTATAAAGCGTGTGACTCTTTTTTTTTTCTTTTAAATATTTTTAATGTTTATTTCTTTTTGAGAGAGAGAGTGACGGGGGAGGGGCAGGACAGAGGGGGACAGGGGATCCAAAGCTGGCTCTATGCTGACGCCAGACAGCCCGATGTGGGGCTCGAACTCCCGAACCACCAGATTACCACCTGAACCAGAGTTGGATGCTTAACGGACTGAGCCACCCAGGCATCCCTAGAGCCTGTGAGTCTTGACCTCAGGGTTGTGAGTTCAAGCCCCATGTTGGGAGTGGAGCCTACTTAAAAAATAATAAAGTAAAATCCAGAGAAATAAATAACAATCCTAAAACACATCGTTCTTTGCCATTTAAAAACATTGTTGTTGTTTTTAAAAGAAACTCGAAAGGCTCTCACAAAATGTAGATAATTGAATTACAGACGAGAATTCCGTTCATACTTTGGTAGACATGGTGAGGAGCGGCAGATATTTTTGTGAACAAAAATTACTTTCTAAAGAAATGTGACCGTTATTGACGTGGGACATTATCTTTCTGTATTAAGTCTTTTGGGGTTCTGGGTTATTAAAACAAAAAAGCCAGGAAAAACACTCGATAGGGTGCCTGGCACCCAGTAAGAGCTTAATAAATGTCCTGTGTTCCCTGTGTGTAATTTTCTTTCCTACCAAAGGGATCTGGATGTTTTCAAGCCTGTTTGTTGCCCTGAGAACCCGAGACTGAAATCCTTTCCCTATCAACTGTGATATCAAATGCCATTATTTTAATTAATTTAAATTTCCCGAGTCCCCATCTGGCAGATAAAATCCAGTTGCTGTTTGCAGCAGTCACTGAACCCTTCCTGTGGTGCAAGAAATCTGCCTGGAAGGGGGTGCCAGCGTGTATGTTCCTCGACTCGATGGACACTCTGAAGGGAGCGGCAGCATTGCTGTGTCCCCTGGGTTGGTTAAGCGTCCAGAGACACGGGAGGAAGGGCTCCAAGAAAGGGCCCTTCCAGCTGGAAGGATGAGCCACGGTGTCCCAGGACCCGGGGACCCACCTCAATGTCTTGTAGCAACATTTCTTTTTCCCTTTTTAAAAATTTTTAAAAATGTTTTTTCATTTTTTGAGAGAGAGGGAGACAGAGACAGAGTGTGAGCCAGGGAGGAGCAGACAAAGAGGGAGACCCAGAATCTGAAGCAGGTTCCAGGCTCCAAGCTGCCAGCGCAGAGCCCGACGCGGGGCTCGAACCCACGAGCTGCGAGATCATGACCTGAGCTGAAGTCAGACGCTTAACCGACTGAGCCAGCCAAGATCCCCAACATTTCTTTTCATCTGCCTCATCGTCCCCTTTCTTCTAGTGGCAACCTCCAATTCAGACCTCGAACACGGGGGCCAGGAGAGGCACTCTGCCCTTGTTTGTTGAATGAATGCATATGAGGTTCAGAAGCGCTAAATGAATTTTACTTTTTTTTTACTTTGTTTTAAATGTTTATTTATTAAAAAACTTTTTTTAACGTTTTATTTTATTTTTTGAGAGACTGAGAGAGACAGAGCATAAGCAGGGGAGGGGTAGATAGAGACACAGAATCTGAAGCAGGCTCCAGGCTCTGAGGTTTGAACCCATGAAAGGGAGCTCATGACCTGTGCCGAGGTCGCACTCTGAGCCACCCAGGCGCCCCAATGTTTGTTTATTTTTGAGAGCGAGAGGTGCGAGCGGGGGAGGGGCAGAGAGAGAGAGAGAAACAAGGATCTGAAGTGGGCTCTGTGCGGATAGGGGGTCGAACTCACGAACTGCGAGACCATGACCTGAGCCGAAGTTGGACACTCAACCGAGTGAGGCACCCTGGCGCCCCAGTGAATTTTACTTTTAACACACAGATATTCTCCACCCTCATTTCCAAATGTCTTTGTGAAAAATAACTTAATTTTCCAGGTCAGCAATTTATTTTTAGAGTTATTAGTAGAAACGTGAACTGAGTCACTGAATAAAGCAGTGGCAATTCTGGAGGCGTTTTTGGCTGGCACAGAAGGGGTTGGATGCGCTCCTGGCACCTTTGCAGTAGGGAGGGCTGTTTGAGTCCGTTTCCACCTCTTCCTAGCGATGCCTCAGTTTCCTCTTCTGTATAGTGAAAATAATCATGCTTTCTACCAGAATCCAAAGCATGGCATATTGGTTAGAGACATAAGCTCTGGAATGAGAGAATACCCTACTTCAAATCTTGTTATTTTGTGTAGCGTAGTAAAACACATATAGCAAAATTTACCATTAGTAGCATTAGGTACATTCGTGTTATGTAATTATTACTACTCAATTTTCCGAACATTTTTATTACTCCAAAAGGAAACCCTATAGCCACGAAGCAGCCCTGCCCCTCTCCCCGCTCCCCAGCCTCTTGTACCTGCTAGTCTGTTTTCTGTCTCTATGCATTTGTCTACTCTGGATATTTCATACAAATGGAATCATGGAGTATGTGGCCTTTTGCGTAAGATTTTATTTAATTTGATTTGATTTAAGATTTATTTATTTTTGAGAGACGGTGCGCAAGCAGGGGAGAGGCAGAGAGAGAGGGGGACACAAGATCTGCAGCTGGCTCTGCGCTGACAGCAGTGAGCCTGATGCGGGGCTCAACCTCACAAACTGTGAGATCATGACCTGAGCCAAGTCCGACGCTCAAACAAGTGAGTCACCCAAGCACTCCAAGATTTTATTTTCATTTATTTTTATTTTTTTAATTAAAAAAATTTTTTAATGTCTTTATTTTATTTTGAGAGAGAGAGACAGAGCATGAGCGGTAGCGGGGTGGGGGGGGGCAGAGAGAGAGGGAGACACAGAATCTAAAGCAGGCTCCAGGCTCTGAGCTGTCAGCACAGAGCCCGACGCGGGGTTCGAACCCACAGACCATGAGATCATGACCTGAGCCGAAGCTGGCCACTTAACCAACTGAGCCACCCAGGCGCCCCCCAAGATTCTATTTTTAAATAATCTCTACAGCCAACATGGGCCTCAAAGCTGCAACTGTGGGGGCGCCTGGGTGGCTCAGTCTGCTAAGTGGCCGACTTCGGCTCAGGTCTTGATCTCAGGTTCGTGAGTTCCAGCCCCGCATCGGGCTCTGGGCTGACAGCTCAGAGCCTGGAGCCTCCTTTGGATTCTGTGTCTCCCCCTCTCTGCCCCTCCCCCACTCGTGCCCTGTCTCTGTCTCTCAAAAATAAACATTAAAAAAATGTTTTTTAAAGTTACAACTCTGAGATCAAGAGTGGAACGCTTTTCCAACTGAGCCAGCCAGGTCCCGCCATCATTTACTAGCGTGTTTTCAAGGTTCCTCTGTTGTGGTGTGGATCAGTACGTCATCCTTTCCCATGGCTGAATGATATTCTGTTGTGTGGACAGACCACATTTTGTTATCCACTCATCCACCTGTGGACATTTGGGTTGTTTCCACCTTTTGGCTGTTGGGAATAGTGCTGCTGTATCAGCCTACAAGTTTTCGTTTGAGACCCTGTTTCTTTCTTTGTATTTTATTTTATTTTATTTTATTTATTTATTTAAATTTTTAACATTTTTTTTATTTTTGAGAGACAGAGAGAGACAATGTGATCAGGGAAGGGGCAGAGAGAGAGAGAGAGAGGGAGATACAGAGTCCGAAGACAGGCTCCAGGCTCCGAGCTGTCAGCACAGAGCCTGACGCGGGGCTCGAACTCATGAACAGCGAGATCATGACCTGAGCCGAAGTCCAATGCTCAACCAACTGAGCCACCCAGGCGCCCCATTTGAGACCCTGTTTCCAGTTCTGTTGGGTTTATACCCAGGAGCAGAATAGCTGGATCACTCTGGTGCTAATTCTGGAGAAGCCCTTCCGCCGTGTTCATCAGCTCTGAGACACTGAGCACCTTCCTTCTGTCCGTCTTGGTTTCATGCGTCTTAAGAGGAGAACTTGACAGCTGTGTTTCACAGGGTTACGGACCAATTCAATGAGAGAGTTACAGTAAAGTCCTTGGAACAGTTCCTGGCAGGAGGAAAGCACCCAAGAAATATTAGCAATGATTATTGCTCTTACCTGGTTGTGAGGATTAAGTCAGAGCCGCTTAGAGCGAGTTACCTGGCTGTGCGTGGGGGTCCGTATTCGGTTTACAATCAGAGCTGAGACAACTCTGTCAAGACTGTACCTGATGTGACAAACTTCTAGGTTAGAATTGGCCGAATGAAAACACAGAGAGGCGCCTGGGTAGCTCAGTCGGTCAAGCATCTGCCTCTGCTCAAGTCACGATCTCACGGTTTGTGAGTTCGAACCCTGTGTTGGGCTCTGTGCTGACAGCTTGGAGCCTGGAGCCTGCTTCGGATTCTGTGTCTCCCTCTCTCTCTCTGCCCTCCCCTGGTCACACTGTGTCTTTCTCTCTGTCTCAAAAATAAATAAACATTGAAAAAAAAAAAAGAAAACAGAGCAGTTGCCTTTTAAAAGCAGAGAATGTTCGTGGCTCTGGGGTGGCTGGAGCGGTTTGGCTCAGGTCCGGTTCAATCCCTGAGTCAGGCTCTGTGAATTAGGCTGCTTGGGATTCTCTCTCTGCCTCTCCTTCTCTCTCTCTCTCTCTCTCTCTCAAAATGAATAAACAAACAAACACAAAACAAAGGAGAAGAAGCTTACTGAAGATTTTGCATGATTCCAAACCAGTTCTGTGGAAAGATGGCCCGTGTCTGTTTTCCAGCTGATGTGGATGAGAAAGTGTAAACGCACTTGTGAGATTAAGGGGTTCCTGATCACATGTGGGGATTTACACTGGGGGTACAAAGCCGATCTCTTATAAATATTTTTCTACTTGGTCATATGGAGCCAGATTGCTTGGGTTCAAATTTGGCCTTTGCTTGCTGTGTGACCTTGAGCTTGTTCCTTAATCTGGAGACTCAGTGGCCTCAACTGTAAAATAGGGATACGGCACTGCCTCGTAGGGTTGACGAGAGAGTGGAACAGTTAACACGCGGAGTGCTTTTTAAACAGTCTCTGGCTCACAGTAAGTGCTCTTTAGTTTATTTTTAAATGTTTATTTGTTTGTTTATGTTTTTGAGAGAGAGGGAGAGGGAGAGAATCCCAAGCAGGCTCTGCGCTGTTCCGCAGAGCCTGATGCGGGGCTCAAACCCATGAACCGTGAGATCATGAGCCAAAGTCGAGAGTCGGATGCTTAACCCACTGAGCCACCCAAGCGCCCCAGTAAGTGTTCTTTCACTGAGTTTGTTTTTTCTTCCCCAGATCGCCTATTTGAAAATACCTCATTCTTCCGTACTCTTTATGCTTTTAAGAGGATCTGACCAAGAGGAGGTGGTCAATGGTTTGGTTAATTTTCCTACAGACAGACAAACCAACAAAATATAAATTTAAAAAAGGAAAAGAAAGCATTGATGTCTGCTCAGCACCGCCTCTTATCACTGGGGCGTTGTTTGGAGCCAGCCTGGTCACACTGAAGCCAAAACATCTTTGGGAGCTCTTTTTCAGAAAAGGAAAACAAGACCCTAAAATCTTACACGCACCCGGGGCCAACCATGAGCAGTCGCTCTGGCAAAGAGCTTGTGTTAACATTTTGCCTCGGCGCGGGGGAAATGTTGGTCACGTGACTTTGTTTTCTTGCGATAGCCTGTGTTCACCACCCCCTCCCCCCCCCCGCCCCAGCAGCCCAGTCTCTGGCACACAGTAGGTAGTCAACCTGTCCACAGTTTTGAGTGAAAGCAGGGTCGGGAACTGGGGGCTGGGGTCTTCCCCTTCCAATAACTATCTCGCGACCTCTGGACCATGAAGTGTTTATTTAAGGTGTTCTTATTTCATTTGATTTCCAAAGGCCCCTTTAGGTACAAGCCATCTTCCTCATTTCCCTGGTAAGAACGTTGAGTTCAAAGAGGTTAAGGCATCTCGCTTCCCAAGTTCAACTTTGCAGAACCTCTCCTTGGGAACCTAGGTCACTTGGTTTTGACTCTCTAAAGCCCCTTACCCTCCCAAACAGCTTCTGGCTTTAGGACCTTGGTCTTCTCTCTCTCTCTCTCTTTTTCTTTTAATGTTTTTATTTTATTTTTGAGACAGAGAGAGAGACAGAGCATGAGCGGAGCGGGGGTGGGGCAGAGAGAGAGAGAGAGAGAGAGAGAGGGAGACACAGAATCTGAAGCAGGCTCCAGGCTTTGAGCTGTCAGCACGGAGCCTGACGCGGGGCTCAAACTCATGGACCCACGAGATCATGACCTGAGCCCAAGTCAGATGCTCAACCGACTGAGCCACCCAGGCACCTCCTCACTAACCCTGTGGCTATGGGGTTAGGTCGTCTTTCCAGACATGGATTATCTAAGAATTTCATGATCCTGAAAAATAAAAAGCTCCTGTTAATCCCTTTTTGTTCCCTCTGACACTTGCATCAAATCATTTTAGACCCTGGCCCACATAGCTGCCAGGTAGATAAATATTTTGGTTCTTAAGAAGAAAAACCAACCGGCTGTTTATGCCAAGTCATGGCTCTGGCCCTGGGAGGAGCAAAAATATGTTTTGCTCCGAGAGTAATGATAGGGTGGCCCTTCCCTGCACCTTCTGACTCTACCTAATGACGAGTCAGCTGCTCTAAGCAGTTCCTGTCTCCCCGGTTTCCCTTCTTGCTTAGGTCCCCAGTTTCTGAACTGGGGTACGGGGGTGGGACATTAAAATTGGCAACGATTAGAAATGGTGCCCTAGTAAGTGGCCTTGCCCTTTCCTGGGTCCCTTGGAGGAATCTTGGCATTCAGCCTCCCAGGAGGCAGGCATTACTCAGCTGAGTGCTGTCTTCTGCAGTCTTCTCCTCTCCACACCCCTTCTGGGAGCAAATGGGCTTTAGGGCTAATGCAGACATGCTTCCACCAGGCCAAGATGCAACCAGGCTAGCAGAGGCTTCTGGAATAACTGAGTCTGGGCCTTCCTCGCAGGCCTCACAGGGCACTGGTATTGCTTTCTGGAGCAGCTGAGGCGGCCTAGACATGAGCCCACCCCCACCCCACACCGTTGCTACTCCTAGGTGAAAGAGCAAGGCAGGAAAGAGCAAGGAAGTTCTGTAATTGAATCCTTACAAATAGCCGTTAAAGCAAGCAGGCAGTCTTTTGTATCCCAGACAAACCCTAGGTCCCGGCAATTAGTAAACACGAGCGGAGGTGAAACCGATCCGTCAATCTTTATCAAGCATCTACTATGTACCAGGCACCGGGCTAGGTGCGGAGGATACAGGCGCGAAGTTTCTCCCCTTCGAGATGCTTCTAGGACTGGTGGTAGATATTATTTGTGTGCATTCATTTTTTATTAGTGTGTCATAAATGACCACAAACTCCGAGGCTTAAAAGAACATCTCTTCGCCCCCATCCCCACCCCCCCACCCAACTCCAGCCTATTGGCGAGTCCAGCCAGTTTGACCTGTCCACACACCTTTACCTGTTCTTTTTTCTTTTTCTCCGGGTCCACTACACCTGCCAGCTCATCTCCGTCTCTCCTCTAGACTGTCATCAGCCTGCATTCTGGTCTTCCTCACTCATTCTTGCCCTTTGCAAGATGCTCTTTTAAAAAAAAATTAGTTTTGGGGCACCCGGTGGCTCAGTCGGTTAAGCGACTGCCTTCGGTTCAGGTCATGATCTCACAGTTCGTGGGTTTGCGCCCCGCGTCGGGCTCTGTGCTGACAGCTCAGAGCCTGGAGCCTGCTTCCGATTCTGTGTCTCCCTCTCTCTCTGCCCCTCCCCTGCTCACGCTCGCGCTCTCTCTCTCTCTCTCTCTCTCTCTCTCAAAAATAAATAAAAACATAAAAATAATTAGTTTTATTACCATATGATTTGCGTTATCATATAAGGCACCCAATTAAGTATACAATTCAATAGTTTTTAGCGTATTCGCACCATTACCAGAATCAACTTTTAGGATATTTTCGGAACCTCCCAAGAGAAACCCCTTGCCCAGGAGCCATCACTGCTCAAAGCTGGGACCCCTCAGTCCCTAATCTACTTCCTGTCTCTGTAGATTGATTTGCCTGCTCTGGACGTTTCATGTAATGGGAATCATTCGCTGTGTGTCTGCCTTCTTTCACTCAGCACAGTGTTTTCTAGGTGTGTCCAGGTGGTAGCACGTCTCAGTGCCTCATTCTTTTTAATTGCCAACTAGTATTTCATGGGGTGGGTACACTACGTTTACTTTATTCGCCATGCAGGGTATCCTTTTTACGCCTCATTTATTTCCCAGGTGGGCTGTGAACCTGGCCCTACAGAGAGTTAGGGTGGGCGGTGTGGAACCTAGTAGGCATTCTGTATGGCTCTCTGCCACCCCCCTCCCCTCCCCCAAGGTCCTTTCTGCCCTCCCCCAAGGCTCTGGAGAGCTGGAGGATTCCTTTGCATCTGAGAACCGCTCATTAGCATTTGTGAGAATTTGTGTGAATAACAACACCTCTTGGGGATCTGGGGGTGACCCAGGGACTGGGACCGATTCCTGGTGAAGTCACTCCTTCCCTCTCATTTGCTGCCTTTCTTGGTCTAGCAAGAAATTCCGCTGGTGGGACCCCTTCGAGTATATGAAATGCTTGGGGGGGGGCAGTCACATTTGAATCATGCATTCATTTAACAAGTATTTATTGAGTCCTTGCAATGTCCCACGGACACCACAGTGAACAAAACATTCTTTTGTAGGTGGGGAGATAGGGCCGTAACTAAACTGGAGAAAAATGCAGGGAAAGGAGATAGGGAGGGGGAAAGCGGGGCGGGAATCCCACTTGCTTGGCCATTTTAGGGCACAATTATATTCTCCCTGGAGACGGTCACTTAGATGGGGACAGGTGTGTAGAGATGGATGTCCTTTTTGCCTCGTATTCACCTGCGCTGCCTCGGTTACCATAGAAAGGCTGAGACGCTACTCGCCGGTCTGGGCTGAGGTGAGGGGGACAGGGTGCTGCCAGATGGAGAGCTCTTCGAGTCAGTTCTCAGGGACTAGACTTTTCTGGTTCGGGCTGCAGTGGGAAGGTAAGGTAGGTAGGGTGCTGGGTGCGTACACGAGGCGCGGGTAAGGGTGGGGGTAACCCTACTACTACCACCGACCACAGGCACCGGTGGTACGCGCGGCCCCCGGCTCTGTCCCGCGCCCTGTTTTAAGCAGCCTGGTCAGCTCCACGCCCAAGGTCACACGGCCGCGCCGAGGGCTCCAGGGTCTTGCGGGGGGGCGGGCGGCGGGCCCCCGCGCTGGGCCGGGCTCGGGGCCCTCGGCCCTCAGGCTCCGGGAGCCGGGGGGCCCCGCGCCGGCGCGTCCCGGGACTCTGGGGCAGGCAGCGGGGCCGGGGCCGGGCGGCGCTGGGGGCGTGGGGGCCACGGGGGGCGCGGTGCGGCCGGCGCGGGAGCCGGGGCCGGGCGGGCGGGCCGAGGCGGCGGCGGCGGGCGGGCCGCTCCCTGCTCCGCCTCCCCTGCTCCGCCCTCCGCGCCCGCTCCGCCCTCCTGCTCGGCGCCCGCCCGCCCGCTCCCTGCGCCTCCCGCCCGCTCTCCGCTCGCTCGCTCGCTCGCTCTCGGGCCCCCCATGCGGATGTGACATTTCACGCCGCCGCCATTTTGAGAGCGAGCCGAGCCGAGCCGCCGGGCGCCGCGTCCGCTGCCGGAGCCCCGACGACGACGCCGAGGAGGCGGAGGCCGCAGCGCCCAGAGCGCGGCCGGCCAGTCGCCCGCCCGCGCCGCCGCCGCTCCCGCCGGCCCCAGGCCCCGCAGGCCCGCCGCGGCCGGCCAGGCCTCCCGCCCGCCGCGCCCGGCCCGAGGCGGGGCTGACTCCGCGGCCCCCGCCCGGCCGCCCTCCGCCCCCGGCCGGCCCGCGGCCCCGCAGCCCCGGCCCCGGCCCCGGCGGCGGGAGGCGGGTCCCGCGGCGGCGGCGGCGGCGGCGGCGGCCGCAGCGAGCGACGAGGCCGCCCGGCCCGGCCCGCCGGCCGCCCGCCCGCCTCGGCGCCGAGATTGGGCGAATCGCGAGCAAGTACGTGCGCGTCTCCCTGCCGCCGCCGCCGCCGCCGCCGCCGCCCGCCGCGGGCCGCCCCGGGGCCGCCGCCGCCGCCGACGACGCGCGGGAGGAGGAGGAGGAGGCCGCCCCGCCGCCGCCGCCGCCGCCGCCGCCCCGGCTCGCCGCCGCCGCCGCCGCCCGCCCGCCGGGCCCGCAGCCCGGGCTCCCGGCCGCAGGCGAGGCCCAGGCCGCGGCCGACATGAACCACCAGCAGCAGCAGCAGCAGCAGCAGAAAGCGGGCGAGCAGCAGCTGAGCGAGCCCGAGGACATGGAGATGGAAGGTGAGGCCCGCGGGCCGGCCGCGGCGGGGCCGGGGGGCGCCTTCCATTGTGGCCGGGGGGGAGCCGCGGGAGCCACGCGAGGGGCTCGCCATCTTTAAGCAGGCCCCGGGCGGCCGCGGGCCTGGGCCTGGCCGGGCCGGGCGAGGCTGCACCGTCATGCCGGGCCCGCGCGCGCCGGGGGCGGCCGGCGGCCCCCTGCCCGGCTCATTGTCCGGGGCGCCTCCCGGCACAAAGCGCCCGGAGCCCGGGCTTGGGAATGCGGGCGCCCCGGCCGCCCGAGGGACGCAGGCGTGCTCCGCGCCGCTGGCGGCCGCCGGGTCGGGAGCCGCGCTCCGGGGGACCGTGCCCCGTGGCGGGCGTCCCCGGGACCCGCCTCGCCTGGCCCGGTTCCGGCCGGCGAGCTCGGGGAGCGCTCGCCCGCCGCGGACGCGGGGCTCGCCCGCACCTGCTCGCGGGCGCTCCCCCGGAGCACCCGCCCGGGCTGCGAGGCGTTCCCCCGGATCGCTTTAAGTCGCCACTTCCCAGCGCCGGGCTTCATTTTGGAACACCTGCAGGGAAGGCACATGTTCCCCGCCTTTGGACAGGCCCCGAGTTCTGAGCCGGGCGCTCTTCGTTTCTACTTCGCTGTGTGGGCGGGGGGTGGTGGGCGGCGGGGGGTGCAGAGGTTGGGAACCTGACCGTGTGCAGGGCGGTCAGCGTCCGGCCAGGTGTGTGTTGGCAGCGGCGCGCGAGCCCCGCCGCACATGGCTCCCCCCTACCGCCGAAGCGGACCTGAGTCCAGAAGGAACTTAATTTTCCGCCCTTCTGGCAGCAGTTTCCCCCAGCTACTTCGAGATACGGGGACTTGGTTGTAGAGGTTTGATGTCAAGAGCCTTTGGCTTACAGAGCTCGGGCCGAGTTGGCCCTTGGGAGGCATCTTTTAAGTTCTCGTGGCCTCGAGTACTTAAAAGGGCAAAGTCCGAGTAGTCTGAAAAGACCGCTTTTTTTTTTTTTTTTTAACCTGCCTTGAGGGGTCCCAGCGGCAGGAGACGAAAAGGGGGTACCTGAATGAACGGGGTCGGGGAGGTTCTAATTTTGCTTTTAGCCGGCCATCTCGGGTTGCCTAAATGAATGGAACCTTGCTCAGGAAGCTGAAGCAAAGCACCACGTTTGTCCTGTGGGGTGGCTACAGGTGTGGGGCACTGCATGCCACCCTGGTTGGTGGGAACAGTTAACCCATGACTGGTAGCCCCCTGTGAGTAACTTAGTGCCAGTAACTGTGGTTCACTGAAAAAAAAAATGGCTTGCCAGACTGCAGAAGGCAAAGTGGTGGAAATGCCTGCAGAAAGCCCTTCCCAGGGGTGCTTAACAATGGGCAGTCGTGGGGGACAGGAGAGCGCAGTCCACGCGGAGGACCGCCCTACGTATTTCCTTTGGCCTCAGCAAGGCGGTAGCTTCACGAAGCTCTTGGCACGTGTGATTAAAGCAACTAGTTGCAGGAATGTGTTGCTGAGACAATTTTGGGTATTCCTTTTATGCCACGTGAGAAAAAGCATTGCTTTTCAGTCACCCTCCCCCCCCCCCTTTTTTTTTCGAATAGTGCTCCATCAAGATAAAAATCCCAACAGTGCTAGCTTACTGATTTCCCATATATGCCGTCTTACCGTTTGTCAAGTGCTTTTAAACGAGAAGCACTAAAGATGAACATCACTGAAGGGCCTCTTTATGATACAGAAGTGTGTCTTTGGGGGAAATGGTCATGCCCTGAGTTCCGAGGACTTTTCTGTAAGATTGGAGAGTGGTGGGAGACTTTTCAGAAATCCACGTGTGCTTCCCAGACTACTTCCTTTTCTCACGGAGTTTTATTTTCATATCAGAGTTTGCCTTGGAAAGGGCACCCCTGAAATCCTTAATCTGTGAATTCAGTGGAATCCCAACGTTGGGTGGCGAAGGTTGCGGTTATTAATGCTGATTCCTTAAACTTCAGAGACTTGTTTCTTTTTAGTGGGCCTTTGTCCCAGATTCATTATCCAGAAGGTACCTCCTGTCTGTAGGACTTGGGATTGTCAATTCCCTGTGAGCACCCACAGGTGTCTGGTTTCAAAAGCGGCCCCGCATCTTAGGCAATCTATCTCAGCCTTTATTAGCCATCCCACTCCTTAAAATGGGATGCAGTTGAGGATCGGGAAAAGTGAAAATGCTTCCTACTAAAAAGCCAGCAGGGTGGGATTTAGTGACGATCCACTCCAGTTGGCTTCATGTGCCGGGTTGTGAGAGTGCCTCGAACCTGCTTAGCGTCTTGGCCCTGAGTCCAGTAGAATTAGCAGCTGGTAGCTGTCAGGGTTCTGATCAGCGAGAGGAAGGGAAGGCTTTGTCAATGGGGAGCATCCTACCCGCCCTTCCTGGGCTGGGAGGTTTCCGGGGAGCTTGGGGAACTGGTTTGGTTGGTTGGTCTTTCCTAGCAATGGGTCAACGTTAGTTTGCTCTCCTTCTCGATCCACATTATTGGGATTGCATTTGCTTGTGACTGAACTCTGCGTGGTCCTTGCGTGTCCGCTGGAGAGTAACAATGCTCGGGATTCGTTATTTTAAAAATGGCTTGCCCTGAGCCGTTGGCAAAGTTACAGAGGGTGAAGGGCAGAGAGGGAAGAGTTGGGGGACATGCCGGCAGTTCGTTGGGGCCGCACCACATGCCTCCTGGAAGGCCCGAAGCAGTTGATCACACAGTTTCAAGCGGGGAGACACCTACGGTGGTGGCCATGGCGTTACTGGGTCTGGCCAGGAAGGAATTTGCTTAGCAGTTTATTCATTGTCTAACTCAGAGGCGGTGCCGGCCGAGGGAGGGGCTGAAGGAGTGACTTGCACAGGCCTCTGCCCTCGGAGCGCTTGGAGAGGTGATAATCTGGTCTGTGTTATGCCCCGTCCAGTCAACAGGAAGCTTTCCCAAGGCCCTTGCTTCTGCCGCATAGACCGGCTAGCACAAATGTAAATACCCTGGTGTTTGTTCCCCGCTTCTTCTGCGCCTGTGAGCAGTCTCTGTTGCAGAGTGTGATATCGGAGACTAATGGGGACAGACAGTTTTGTTGGACTTTTGTACAGCACTCAGACCACTGCCATTGGGACCCCAAGCTGGGAGCAAAGCAGTGAGTCGTCTGCACTTTCTGCAAAGAATTGATCATTGATTTCTGTGTTTTTTTTTGGTTTGGGGTGGAGGGGGGCAGCCCCGGTGGATTTCTTTTCCTTTGAAACTTGCGTGGGGAGGTGGAGTTTCGAGTTACCTTTGTGCTCAGGCAGGTTTGGGAGTGGAAAGGGAGTTTCCTTGAGCACAGGCACCCAGATAAACCAAATGTGCACATTTTATTCTGTCTACAACGCAAGTGGCCTTTTCAGATAGCACTGTTACAAGAGAAAAATCATGGGAATCAGTATTTTTCTTTCGCGTTAGCCTTGTTTGGTAAAAGAACTGCGAAGCTACAACATGAAAATCCACTTAGAGAACCCAGAAGAAATAAAAAAATTGGGCCAAACCTGGAAATGTCTGTCTCTGAGCCTGGCAGGTTTTGATAGGATTGGAAGTTAGTCCTCACAGGCATCTGCCTTCCTGATTTTCTCAGGCTGCTCATTTTGATGATCTGGGAACAAATAAAAGGTTGATAACAGCAAATGTGGGAAGAAAGTGAGTACTTTCCTCCTTGGTTTTTATCTTTTTTGTAGCCGGCTTGGTGGAAAGGGAGAAAGGGGCCCTGGTGGTGGCCTGAGCCCAGGCTTCTGGTGAGGCCTGAGTTTGAGTGCGGACTTTGCCATTTAATTGTTGTGTGACCTCAGGCACATTGCTAAAGCTCTTGTGCCTCAGTTTTGGTGCGCCCTGGGAAAGGAGGTCGGTCCCGTCCTGCGAGGTAATCGTGAAGGTGGAGGCACAGAACACTTGTAACGTCCGGCACAGGGAACTGGGAGCGTGGATGTTCAGTCTGTGTGTCGCGCCTTGCATGGGAGGAAGGGATCGACTTAGGACCAGAGCATGGCAAACGCAGGTGGGGCAGCTTGTCATCTTCGGTGGTGTGCAGAAATGTCCTGCGGTAATTGTGTCCTAATGTGGACTGGAAAACCTGACCAGCCTCGATCTAAGCAGCATTATGGAATCCTGGGCTTGAGATGCCTAAAAAGGTACTTAAGGTTAATGGTATAATATTTTAAGAAACAGTAAGTGGATAATCGGGGACACGAGTGGACTAGGGGCGTAGAGACACGGGCACTGAAGTGCGCTCAGCTCAGGAGCCCTCTGAGACGAGGATTCTTCTGGTTCTGGGAAAAGTTTTAGAGCACCTAATGATTAATTCGAGGCTGACAGTCAGTTCGCCGAGTGTCCAGACTTGGGGAGTCGGCCTCGAATTCTTCTCTCTGGATCCCCACATCCTGTGACCAAGCCCTTCTGGTTGCCCAGCTGCCCCCCCCCGAATGAGGCCCCTGTTGCCTCATGCTGGGGCTTTGCAATAGCCTTCTTGCTATTCGGGAAGGACGCTTCCTGAACGTCGCATGGCCCCCACAGGACTGCTGGGCCCAGTCACTGCCCTGCCGCGGGGGCGCAGGCGAGCTGCCTTCCCTGCATCTGGGAAGTCGCACAGTCCGGTCTCAGGATTGGTGGCCTTGGCCTCCTTTGTGCTTTGGGGTCCGAACCCACACAGGCTGGCGCTTCCTGGGGTGCAGCCCCG